>JAXBDA010001424.1:0-55099 GCA_036023075.1 Gaultheria prostrata | reverse complement strand
AATGATTTTAGGATCAAAGATTGCTCATCACCGGAGATGTGGCTTGTTGGCGACGACGGCAACGGCTGGGAGAGAGAGAGAAGCGAGGGGTATAGCGCTCGCTGGCCCCAGCGAGTTGCCGCAGCGAAGGATATCTTGGCGAGGGTGATGGCGTGGCTGCTGGGTGCCGGATTTCGACCGTTGGCTCGCCACTTTGCCTTCGCCGGAGAAATGCCGCATCTGTTGGAGATGCTCTAAGAGAAGAGATGACAATAAAGTGAGAGGAAAAAAAAAAACGTTTTAGTGTATTTTTTTAAGTTTTGTATATATACGTTTACAAACTTCTATATACTTTTCGCATACATTTTTAATATACCTTTCAAATTTTAACGAAAGCCCAGTATATTGATTTTAAAAATTTTCTAACAAATTAACCTTTTATATTTTGTTTTCACACTAAATGCATCAGTCATACCATTACATACCAACGGATGCAGAGTGGAACGGAGATAAAATACCAATGGGCAATGGGTTAAGGAATGGAATGGAGATAGTGAATGGAAGGGGAAGGAACGTTGAAAAATGAAAGGGAGATGACTGGTGTGTTACAATATGATAGAACAATTATGTACTTTTATAAATTATTAGGAGGGTTAATATTGACAACTTACAAAACTAAGCATGCTCTAGGATTCCTTTCTCAGCAAATCTCGCCAAAAGTGATGAGAAACAAAATAAGTTAATTAAGAAATTCTTGTTTCTCACCCTCCCCAGCATTGCTTACTTATGTAGTCATCCAAATGTGGGAAATAATTCCATTTCTCTAGGTTGTTTTCTTTTCTCGCCAAACTTTTTGTGGACACCTCGCGGAAAATCTCCTTTTGTTTTGAAAACGGTTTTGGAGTCGCCACCTGGATTTAAGGATTGAACCCGAGAAACTGGTTGAAAAATGACTCTTTTGTCCAATGTTTTGAAAAAGGCTTTACCGGTCCCTCGAAACCATGATTTCTCGGGTTTGGGGGCTTGATTAGGAGAGGGTAAGGTTTTTATGGCACTCTTCTCTTCTGGTTCGTGAACCGGTCTCTACTATATGCTTTGTGAGATTTGAAAAATGATTAAAATTTAACTTGGAGTAAGTAACGGGGACAGGGACGGGGAGAACAAGTACGATGATAATTATAATGAATGATTACGATGGATGCTTGTGCATAGTGTACTTACATACATGAGGATGATGACATACGAACATGAGTTAATAAATACAACAACACGAGCAACAGAATCAACATTAACAGATTAATCACTAAAATGAGATAATATGACACAATAAACTGAATCAAAACTGGAATCAGTCTGACCCCTCCAGCAGGGTTTGAGCGCTCAAAGGTAAGGGCTTGAGTGCTCAAACCCCTCTCAATACTGCAAGTCTCGTTTGGTTCTCATTTATGGGAAAAATGAAGCGTAGATCATCCTTTCTTCTGGAAAGTGTGATTTTGTAGTTTACTCAAAACAAAGTGACCATCCAACAATTCATTTGAGGTTCGTTATCGAATCAAAGAGATAGCTTGAACTAATGGATATGAAAATAAACATAAAGAATTTTCAAAACATAAGAAGCATGACCAGTAGATATAAGAGTGGGAGAATCAATGATGGACCAAGAAATGGGTTTGAGCGGTCAAAGTCATGGGTTTGAGCGGTCAAAGTTATAGGTTTGAGCGCTCAAACTGATTTCTTAGTTTGCAGAATTTTGAACCTGTTTATATCTTTTCAGACCCTAAGCAACCTCAAATTAATGTGTGATGTCATACATGCCTTTTTTTACATTTCCAGAAACATAAAATCCATGAGTTCTTCCAAACAAATGATGATCTTAGACCCAAGTTTGGTGATGTGTGAGAGAAGTAAAGAGGATAATCAAACTGGTTGAGATGAATAGTCAAAACACACACACACACACACTTGCATAAGCTTTGAACCATGATCCAGAAAACAAAAGCTGGATGAAAGACAGATTGAAAGCTCAAAGGTGGAGGCTTGAGCGCTCAACCCATACTCCTGGCTTATGCACTTTTTTGATCAGATAACATTCTATGGATGTTCTTATGATAGAATCACTTCTGACTTGTTGAAAGCAAATGTGACATGCCCCCTTTTATCTTTAAAACATGACCTCTCCACTTTATAATGAAGAAATCATCATCCAAATTGCCTTTAAACTCATTTTGATGGTGATAAAGAGAATACTAAACTAATTCATGAATATAATGAAGATATTTAAGATGATCAAAAGCATCAATGTAAGTTTAATCATAGAACTTGATAATGGGGTAGAGGATAGCTTGAGCGCTCAAAGCCTATGGCGTGAGCGTTCAAACCATCTTCTGAGCAAAAAGCTTTTCAGCTTGTTTCTTGATTTCTATGGTCTTGTAAGGCCATAACAGGTACATAGAACCTGCATGGACTTACTGACGTTCCTCAGAGGAACCAAAACATTTGATTTCACATGCTTTTCTACCTTTTTAGCTTTGATCAAGGCTTGAGCTTGGATTTTTTTGGGTTGATTGTGAATAGATGGCTTGATTTTTGGACAAAAGTTGGAGCTTTTAGGATGTGTGAGTGGATATATAGACTGGTTTTTTTGTAGACTTGGATGAAAGTGATGTGTTTAAATTAAAATCATGGCTTTTGACAAAGACAAGTGGGTTTTGATGAAGGAGCTTGAATGGATGAAATTTTTGAGATTTTCTTATGAGTTTGTAGAGTGATGAGAGGGATAGTATATATATTAGCTGGTGGGAGAGAGGTTGACAGTAGGAGAGTGCAAAATGACAGTAACCTCTGCATAAGAGGTGGGTAGTAGCTTATATAGAGAGAGAGAATAAGAGGGAAAGAAGTGGGTTTTGATTTTTAAAAATGGGTTAGGCTAATAGGAGCCAAATTAGGGGGTAAATACGTGTAGGAGAATGCATTTTGGAGGTTATACGCTCCCAAATCAGAAGAATCTCATGATGAAATATTCCGCAGAAAGCAGTTTGGATCAGGGTTGAGCACTCAAGGTATACCCTTGAGCGCTCAAGGTGTGCCTTGAGGCTTTGAGCGCTCAAGGCCCTCTTTAAGCACTTAAGGGGTCCTTGGTGTTGTTTGCTGGTTTGGTTTGGTTTTGATGGTTTTGAGGTTGGTAGGGCTATTTTCGTTGGCTCAGGGTAGTGTTGGAGAGTTTAACAAGTCCAAGCTTTGTTCCAAGCCTCGAGGTATGCATTGTCGGTCCCTTTCATCATCGGAATTGCTTGAGGGCATCCCGGGTCCAAAATCGGGGTGTCTACACCTTTCCATTCAAAGGGGCTAATGAACTATGGCAGAATCTAATCACACCCCAAACGAAAATTATTTGACGATAGCGTTAACGCTTCCAAGTTGAAGTACTTTAGTGGGGCAATTTATCTTTGCAACTTTGAATCCGAGCTAATAAGGGGTGTTTGGCCAACACTTTTTCTCCTTTTCCTTTTTTTTTTTTCTCTTTCTGGTTTTTTGGGTGGCAACACCCAAAATACATTCCCTCAAAACTTGTTTTCCATTTTTGATATCCTAGGCCAGAACCCCAAAAAGAGCTTCGGAGCTCATTTTCCATTTCTACTTCTGAATTTTGATTTTCCTCAAATTCCACTCTCCATTCTATTCAGTTCAGACATTCTCTTTCAAGTACTTATCTTATATTGTTGTTTATTTTTCTGCAATGGGTAACATAGATGAAAGTTTGTGATAGAGACAACTGTATTTGTGTCTTCAGATGATACAAATTGTCACTCTAAAAAATATCATATGGTAGAATTTGAATCAAGTCGGCATCACATAAAAGCGTATAAGGCATGTGCGAGTGTGAAAGTCTCTTTCGAAAACATCCCAGGTATCTCAAGGAGTCTAGCCAAGTGACATGAGATAGCAACTAAATAACTTGTCTCGTTTTGGTACATGGTCGAATTCCGAACTTAGAACTTGGGGCCTATGGAAATTTGCTTAGTCATTAACTTCAGAATAATTGCATTAGCCGGAGATGGTGACTTAGAGGGGGCTAAAGCATATATGGGAGCATGATGTTGTTAATTAGGGTGTGGATAGGAGATGGGGACGAGAAGGAATCGCCTGCCACAAATGGCGATGAGGCGATGCTGGACACATGCGAGGATGAGGAGAACTCCTATGACTAGACGGTTTTTAAGAAAGGATGGAGATTGTATCAGTTTGATCGTACGGTTTGGTACAAGACATCGATTAACCTTTATAGTTGGATGAGGACATGCTTATTGTTTGGTTAGCGGCAATTACTAATGCACTGCAAGTGGGTGGTAGCCAAGTTGATAAGATACCTTATACCCTATGCATTAGACCATGGGTCAAATTCTAACTAACATCACTAACCACTATTACTTCTTGCATGTACTAAAGAAAAAAAAAAAAAAACACTGATGCACTGTGTTTAAAAAAAGAAAGACTCTTGCTAATTTCTTGGTTGAGGCAACAAAACTAGTATTAATACTATAATATGCTCATATTTTTCCCGGTCAAAAAGATTATGTTCATTATAATTAAGACAGAACAATCAAATAGACTGTGCAAAAAAGTTCCTAATTTTTTTTTTCCAAACTCACCCTAACTCTAATTTTTTTGTTAATCAACAAAAAAAGAGACTGCACTTTTTAAAAGCATGATTCTTTTGCACGACTTAACGTAGTTTGAGGATAAAGTTATTGCAAAAACCTTGTATTTTAGTTAATAAAATAATAAAAAAATGTACATCGGTTGGTGAGTCTTTCCTTTGCTGCGGGATCAGCTCCCATTTGTACCCTAGCACTAGCGACTCCATCTTGGGGAGGGTGGGGTCAGCCGATCCAATGGGAAAAATAATTACTAGAATTATATTGAAATTTTTCTAAAAATTCATAAATGAACCTCTTTAATATGGTGGTGACACCACTGGATAACTCCTAAAGTTCATAATAGTTTCTTTTTCGTATGACTTGTTTGAATCCTAGTGACTCATTTTATTCTTTTGATAAGAAGAAATTGATCTGTCTTGCTACGTTGAGTTTTAAATATGATTTTTGTTAATTCCAGTTTGAAAATTGAATGGTTTTTAAGAAAAGTTTAAATTTGACTTGTTGAAAAAAAAGTTTCATTTTTTTTTGTTTATCGGTGGAGTTATCAAACTGATTAAGAAGCAATTTTGAGTAGTGGGATTTTAAAAAAAAAAACCATACGACCTGAAGTGGTTGGTTTTTAGAGTTTGGTTTTAAATTAGGGAAAATTTCAAAACCCCCCCCCAAACTTTACACCCAATATCTCAAACACCCCCGAACTTCAATAAACTTCAATTACATACCCAAACTTTGTCTCCGTTAATCAAATCACCCCCCCCCGTCCAAATCCGTTAAATTGATAACAGAAATAGCTGACTTGGACGTAACGAACGTTACCCTCCTCTCTCTCTCTCTCTGTGAATAATCCAATAACCAAACCCAGAAAATTTCTAACTACCCGATTTGCCCACCTCCAAAATCAGTACTGCTTTCCTCCAAAATCCAAAATTTGGACTTCTAAACTTCACGTCAATCCTATGCTCTGCGTTCTTCTTTCGTGACCGAGCTGGGGACGTTGGCCACTGCTCCGCCAGTCGCAAAGCCCCCCTCAAATGGGTCCCATATGTCGAGGGAGAACGGATCGAAGACGTCTGACAAAGCAGAGCGAGACAAAGGGTTGCCGAGACAGAAGGATAGAGATGAAGTAGAGCGGCGACGAATACTTTGAGGTCGAGTCCGTCAAGGACGGACTGCAGAGACGTCTCCTTACGTCGAAAATCATGGATAAGGAGTCATGTGTTTTCCTCATTGACCACGCTTGGACCTTCATCTCATACGACGGCGGAACCTCGCCTGAAAACTAGTTGTATACCGCGCCGGAAATCGAGGTGATGGATCGTGGAGATGGGTTTTCTTTATTTTTTTGATTTGTTGGGTTTTCCTTCACCGGATTCGCATGACCCAATTGTTTGACGACAAGAAACGGATTCCGAGACCATCTCCGACACAGCAATTCCAGCCGCTGGAATCAATTTTCCGGCGTCGGCTCCTCACTGGTATTGGGTTGGCTTCTCTGGTGAGGATGATTTTGATTAATTTATTTTGTTTCATGGAGAAAGATTAACTAAGTTCTCTTGGACTGGCAATGAAGGATTTGGTTAACCAGGTGGTGAAGGTTGGGCGGTGGTGTTTCATGGAGCGAAAAAAAAGAGAGGTGGAAGATGGATTGTTCACAGAGAGAGAGAGAGAGAGAGAGAGAGAGAGAGAGAAAGGAGGGTAACGTCCGTTACGTCCAAGTCAGCTATTTTTGTTATCAATTTAACGGATTTGGACGGTGGGGGGTGATTTGATTAACGGAGGCAAAGTTTGGGTATGTAATTGAAATTTGTTGAAGTTCGGGGGTGTTGAGACATTGAGTGTAAAGTTTGAGGTTTTTTTTTGAAATTTTCCCTTTAAATTAACAAACTTCCAAAAAAAAAAAAAAGTTCAGATTTGGTTTATAGGTTTAATAAATTAGTCTTAAAAAATTGAGTAGTTTGATTTTTTTTTTTTAAAGCACATGACCTGAGTGGTTTGTTTTTCAAGTAACAAACTGTAAAATGCAAAGGGAAAATTTCAAAAAACCCCCCAAACTTTACACTCAATGTCTCAAACACCCCTGAACTTAACTAAATTTCATTTTACCTCCCGAACTTTCACTCCGTTAATCAAATCACCCCCCACCGTCTCCATTCTGTCAAATGACTAACGGATTCGCTGACGTGGCCTTGTGATGGGAACGTTAAGACGTTAAGTGGGATTTTTGGCGGGCAAAGCAACTGATGTGTTCTATTTTATGGCACGTGAGCGGCATGTGACGGGTAGGACCTGATAAACAACACGATTTCCCCCTTTTGGAGGAAGTGGTCCTCACTAAAGCAGAAAGCGACGAACCCTAAACTTCTCGAAACCTCCAACTTCCACTGGTAAACTTCTCGAAACCTGCAATTACTATGCTAATCGAAGATGGGTTGGAAGATTAGGGACAGTGGTGGTGGTCCTCCTTCATACGGTATGTCTGATTCCTACTGACAAAAAATCTGTACGTTTTGCTTTAGTAATTTCGAAAAGTGAAATTTTTTCTTTAATAATTTTGAAAAGTGTAGTGCTAATCAATTTTTTCATCACGTTTTTTTATGTTTATCATTCTTTAATGTAAATCTGTGATCTTTGTTTAGGGTTTTTCATTGTTTAATGGAGATGTGGGCTCTCCAGTTGACTTTTTTAGGGTTTATTGATTGTTGCTTATATAATAACACCATAATCAATTTAATTATTAGTTTATTTTTGTTTTCCTTTTTCATTTGCGTGGGGATGATGATGGAATGTTTCATCAATTTCATGCAGATTGTCGTCTACCGCATTTCTCTATTAAAATGTATTATGGTGGTAGATTTGAGAGTAACAAGTATGTGGGGGGTAGGTTTGGCTTCATTGATTATTGTGAGGAGGATGAGATGTTATTGGTAGTTATTGGTAGTCTAAATGAATACTATGATTCATGGCAGAGTGAGGTAACCAGTGTTGCTCCAGAATTGGCAATTGGAAGCCAGACAAGTGTAGTGAAGCCAGACAAATGTAGTGGACCCAAGATAATGATGTGGAGGGGACAAAAGGTGTTACTGAAAAGTTCATTGACAAATGTTAGGGCCACCAATACTGCAGCTAACAAGTGATGGAAGGGCTTTTGATGTTTAAGAAGGCAGCTACCAAGTTAATATCTAGTTGGATAGGAATCCATTTTTTTTTATGTAAATGCTGATATGTAATGCACTTGTTTGGCTTTTGATGTAATGCACGTTCTTGAATCCAAATGTTAGTGGCCTACTTTTGACTTGCTTGGATGGTCAATAGCTTTGTAATGCAGCTTGCTTAGGGAGGGCTAATGTAATGCCCTATTTTTTGTTCAATGACAGATGGGTACTAGGCTGAATGCCTCCTTGTTTTGGGTTTTCAACTGAATACGTGCATGTAATGCCCTATTTTTTGTTCAATGATAGATGGGTACTAGGCTAATGTATGTCATGCACTTCTTTGGTTTCATTTGCAACTTGTAATGCCCTATTTTTTGTTGAATGAGACATGGATATAGGATAATGTTTGGTTCATTGATTTGTGCCTTCAACTGAATATTTTTGTGTCTTCAAATGAATATGCTAATTTCTGGGAGATACAAATAAAACAAATGTCCAGTGAAGCCATTTTCATTACAAAGTTCAACCATTACACCCCCACACCTGGGGAACAAAAAAAAAGGCTAAACATTACATCCCACACACACCTAGACACATACCTAAGACACAATCCTACAATTACCACACTTAGTTTTTTTCTTCAAGCATCAAACATAGTTTTCCCAAACACCACCACTGCAAGTAGAACCCAAGTTGCAACAAGATACATCTTCATCTTCTTCCTTCCTGCCTCAGCTCTTGCAACCTCCATGTCTAGTCTGTTAATCTTTCTCAAAAGCCCAGGAATGATATGGATCGATCTTCGACACATGGGGGGATCCAGCCAAGCAAACTCATTGCAATCAGTCTTTGTGCACGAGATAAACCTCCTACCTGGGTTCTTGTCAGTCCAAGAGGTCTGAATAAGCTTCTGGCTTCCGCATATGATGCACAACATGTCATCTTGTCCCAAATATGCATTGCTGCTAGAGCTGCAATTCATGGTGGAGGAACGAGATGGAGAGAAATATGGTTAGGTTACACACAGAGAGAGAGGGAGGCAACAATGGCGTCTGGTCAAGCAGCAGAGAGAGAGAGAGAAAGAAGAGAGGAGAAATATAGAGATAAATGGTATTTATAGATGGAGGGAAATTTTTAGGGTTACCAAATTTTCCCTCCAAAAATTGGTGACTCACTATATTTTTATCTATGTCATCCATTTTTAGTCAGGTTAACGACCCATTAAGGCCACGTCAGCGAATCCGTTAGCCATTTGACAGAATGGAGACGGTGGGGGGTGATTTGATTAACGGAGTGAAAGTTCGGGTGGTAAAATGAAATTTAGTTAAGTTCAGGGGTGTTTGAGACATTGAGTGTAAAGTTTGAGGGTTTTTTTGAAATTTTCCCAAATGCAAATGTTCAAATTTGGATAGTATGTTTAATAGATTAGTCTCAAACAATTTTTTAGCGAATAAATACGAGTTCAAATTCAAGCAGCTTGGTTCGTCTCCCTCCATACCCTTACAAACTATTTCGTTGAATCACCTTGAGTCATTACATAATCTGAATCTTTCATCTCATACAATTTGCAAAGAAAAATATTTCCAAAAAGTTAATTAAATTTCAATGAGTTATGAACACCTTAGTATTTTCTTATGTAAAATAAATGGAAAATATTTATCGAAATTAACACCAATTATTGAGCTGATTTTCTTACAAGGCAAATAAAATATTAATTCGCATAATTGTGTGGGAATCTGGACTACACATTCATCGGTACAGTACGAGTACCCTTTGGTCTATACTCATAGTTGAGTTATCCTCTTCCTTTTTTGTTCGTAACTTCAATAAAAGAAAAATATTACTAGCAGAAATCAATGATTCAGATTCACTTCAATATTTACCCGAACCATTTATTTCACTTTCGGAATAATTTGTACAGTGATTTTTTCGAGATACCTAACATTTTCCTTCCCGGTATTACAGCTAGCTCTCCTCACTCGTACTTTCCGGTCAACAGGACTAACCAACAACGCAATATGCCTGAAATGAGCTTCTCAACGCCCACAATTGTGTTAGCCTTGGCTTTTCTCATGTTCTAAATGAGACTCAACTGTTTCATTGGCCTCTTGTCACTTGTGGCCCCATCTCAAGTTCACACCAATGATCCAAAACGTTCAGCATGTAGGACATGTTAAAAAGATTATCCTTGTAAAAAATTATGTTAATCAGACATTAACAAACTATTGACACGATCACATCTGTCCTAACAAATTAGTCATCCTATTCTGAAAGTTGTACATGCCGTTCATTTCGTAATACAACGAGTCGAGCCGCAGTAATTCGGTTCGTTTGCAGCGGAACTGACTACTATAGAAGTTCCAACAAACTCCCAACAGCGAAGATTCCCTACCTCTCTCTCTCTCTAAATGAAAATGTTACTCTTGTGAGAAACAGTTATATAAACCAACCCACCCCCCAAAAAAGTCACACCTTTCAAAACACCCCTCTGAAACTGCCTCTGAGAACCATTGCAGCCTCGGAAGAATTTGTGAATCTACAATGGATGAGGCAGCAACCAGCAATGAGAATTGGGTTAGGAGAAAGGGACACATTGATGATGATGGTGGTGGTAGTGATAGTGATGGGGTGCACAAATCCAAAAACCTCAAGGCGGAGAGGCGGCGGCGCAAGAAACTCAATGACAGGCTACTTGAGCTCCGCTCATTGGTCCCGCACATTACCAATGCAATAACCCAATTATTTCTCATTAAATTCCTCATCTCCAATTTTGCACTTCCTAAAATTAGTCCGAATTCCATGAATTATAGTAACTTTTTCGAGCGAGAAATATTTTTTTGTTGAGGAAGTTGAACTTAATTCATGGATTGTAGAGATGTATCATATGTTCAATTGCCAATGTGTTAGATTTTTGTTGGCTCGAAACGAAATACGGAGAAATTTAGATTGTTAATGGCATTATAACATTTGAAATTTCTCAGTTTCGGACAACAAAGTTTCAATTATCTTTTCAACAACGTTTTCGAATTCAAGCGTTACAGAACATAAAGTTTAGTACTCAATAAACACTGCATTCGTTTTTCCAGATGAATAAAGGGACCATCATTACTGATGCAATCGAATACGTAGAGGAGCTACAGAAGAGTTCAGAAGACCTAAGAAACCAACTTCTCGAAATGGAAGCAACTTTGGTTGAGGAATCAAAAATACCCATTGAAGCCATTGATGCTGCAGAGGAGATGAAGAATTGGGGGATTAAGGTATATATGTTCCATACTTTTTTCGAAATCTTTATGCTTCGTTGTTGATTCAGAGTACGTATGTTTTACAGAACACTCGTCTTGTCGCAATTTTTGATATCTTCTTAAAAAAGGACTCATTTTTCAAAGAAATCGATTCCAAGAAGTTTGGAGAGCAACATGGAAAGAAATTAATCTGAAATACTATACTACTCTGTATTTTGGTGTTCGATTCGTGGTAACTTGATTTTATTTTTCGTGTTGGGTAGCCGGAAATTAAGGTGAATCAAATTGATGGGAATAAGCTATGGATCAAAATAGTTTTTGGGAAGAAAAGAGGTGGATTCACTAAATTGATGGAGGCTGTGAGTGTGATTGGCTATGAATTCACTCATACCAGTGTTACGACTCACCGAGGAGCCATTCTTGTTACTGCTTGTTTAGAGCCGGTAAGATTGATTACTCAACCACTTAATCATAGTTCCTAAGAAAATTTTAAGAAATTGCATAATTATGATTTTGAATAAACAAACATCGATTTTCTAATTACCGGTTGCGATGCATAGAGGTTGACATAGTTACATATTTCACTTCATATAAACTCGCGCTTTGACATTGAGTTTTATTCTCTCATTTTTACCGGTAGTAATGTTATTCCAATTGAACTTGTTCAGTATGATTTCTATTTACTTTCTACGCATTCGATATTGAAATATATGAAAAAAGTATCGAGTTTATATATTCTTTCTAAAGTTTCCAATGCTGTAGTACCCCAAAAAAAAACCAGACCAAGTACGCTCAAATGTGCATTTTCATTTGATTCTGATAGTACTGTACTTGTAGCTTTCGGTTACTTTTTTTTTTTGAACTATATCATAAAATTTCATGTACTTCAAAATGATGTTTAATTAGTAACGTCCGGTCGATTTTGAATGTTAATAAGTTGTTGACAAGTAATTAACATGTATCATCATCTAGGGTAACGATGGTGGAATTCTTGAAGCAAAGCTGATCCGAGAGTTGCTGGTTGACATTCTGAGAGGCATATAGAGCATCTAGGAAGGAGGGAGATTAAGGAAACTCCACCTTCGTTGCATATTTGATTTCCTGTTCACATCAGGGATTGATTTTATTATTATTCCAGTTTCAGAGGTTTAAAATTTAAAAATTTAAATAATAATTATATTCTCGTGATGCCTAAATAGTCGATTCATATCGGAATTTGTTAATTTTCCTGAAGCAACTGATTGATAAGAAGTTTTGGATTGGGTCGTGGATTAATGGTCCGGACACGGATTGAAAAATTGGAAAACCGTGCTTCGCGGTTCGGTCCATGGATTTTCATAAAAGAACTGTGGACAAACCGAACCGGACCGTGAAAATTTTATAAATAAAATTATATATATAATAATCTGCTAGTGCTGCTCTACAGATTGTTACTTCATCTCTCTCTCTCTCTCTCTTTTGATCTAGACTGATTCTCTCAATCTCTCTCTCTGTTCTGTTTACTGAGTTAAGTTGTTTAATTAGAGAAGGCCTCGTAGAAGTTTGGTCTTGTTTTGAGTTAATTTGTTTCCTGAATGTTGGGATTGTAATGGTAGTATCTAGTATGGCACTTGAATTTGTTTTTTACTTTTGTAATGATTCTTGAATCAGTTTTTTTTTTTTTTTTTAATCTGGGCTTTGAATTTGGAATTTGGTATATAAAGTTATAATCCGTGGATTAACCGTGATCAACCGAACCGCGAGTTTTTTGATTGTTTCGAAACCGAACCGTATGGACACGGATTGCCTTACCATGAACCGTAGATTTTTGGTTCGGTCCTCGGATTTATACCAATCCGAACCGTTGACACCCCTAGAAGTTATGATTTCTACTAGTATTGTGATTTATGGGCCTAATTTGTATAAGATCCAGAAATTGAGATTCACGGGTCTATTGATTAGGCTCAAAAGTTGAAAGACAATGAAACTCTTCCGTGTGGTACTGTTCACATGCAGTTTCTTGTTGAGATTTTTTTTGCTTCATTCGAATTAATTTCTTGTTCATTATATCTTGAGGTTTATCTGATCGTTAACTTCAATACTCCAAAATTAGTTGAAGCTTGCACAAGTTGACCTCACCGACAGAAACAAAGGAAGAAAGCCATTTTTAAGAAAATAGGTCCGTTTCATAATTTTGTGATACGTTTGCTCCAAAAGAGTCCGCGGATAGATTGTTAGCCAAGTTCTAAACCTGTTGTAGAAATATGAATCGGACTCCATGGGCTTCACCCACACAGGCACAGTCTACTGGGGGAGAAGTTGAAAGAGCCCAAGTCCATAACACCTACATATATACGATCGTATCCACTTAAAAGTTTAAAGATTTTTTATAGTTGTGACTTGTGAGTCCATCAAATAATTTTTTTTGGAATGAGGGTAAGACTTAAGAGGATAACTTCACTCACGCATTCACCACCTGTTTTTTTGCCAAAGGGGTGTGGTTTATTGGCCCCAAATAAACCAAAAAACATATTTATGTTTATTTGCCAAATCAGGCCTAAGTTAGTAGTACTACTTACCATCCCTTTGTGTTTTTATTATCCGCCGTGGTAATATATCTTTCACACGTGTGTCAACATGGTCCCTTGATGGCAACCTCCTAATTGAGAGCATACAAAAAATATATAGGAATATTTACCTGAGCTAACTGTAGTGGGCCGAAATATAACGATCAAATGTGTAAAGATTGGTTCGGTTAGAAGGTCCAACATATTTTTACCTCTAGATCTAAAAATGAGGCATCTAATTACCACCAAGGTAAGTTACTTTTTTTAATTACCATTAAGGTAAGTCACTATTTTTTGGGGTTTAGGTTTAAGGTGCACTTTTCTATTATAGGATTTTAGTGGTTTAGACACTTTTATAGGGTACTCTAGGATTTTAGACACTTTCATAGGGTACTCTAGGGTTTAGATTTAGATTTAGACACTTTCATAAGGTACCATAGTCGTAGGGTACCCTAGAATTTAGGTTTATGGTGCACTTTCCTATTATAAGGTTTTAGAGGTTTAGGTACTTTCATAGGGTCCCCTAGGATTTTAGGCACTCTCATAGGGTGCTCTAGGATTTAGATTTAGGCACTTTCATAGAGTACCCTAAGATTTAGGTACTTTCATGGGGTATCCTAGGGTTTAGGTTTTATGGTGCACTTCTTCTTATAAGGTTTTAGTGGTTTAGGCACTTTTATAGGGCATCCTAGGATTTATACACTTTCATATGATTTGGAGAGTTGATGAGAGAGAGATTATACCCATGTGAGCTGGAGAGAGAGAGAGAGAGAGAGAGAGAGAGAGAGAGACAGAGGGGTACGGAACATCCTTAGGGTTTTTGGTGCTTTTCCAAAGCACAACCTGAGTTAGGCGTGCACTGACCTTTTATTTTGTACCGGCCCGTGCTTTACCCCAGGTCCAATTGTCAGGAGGGCTGGGCTCGTTTCTTAACAAAGGAGGGCCAAACAAACAACCGAGCCCAATATGACCGTACCGAAACGGTGCAATCCGAGCCAATATGACCATACCGAGACAGTGTCAACCGAGCCAGCCAATATGATCGCACCGAGATGGTGTGATCCGAGCCAATATGACCGTACTGAGATGGTGTCAACCGAGCCCAATATAACTGTGCCTAGGGGTGAAAGTGCAAACTGGTTAAATCGGCCGGTTTTGACCACCACTTTTTACATCCGGTTCAATCCTGGCTTGGGAAGTTAGGAAAAGTGGGGAATCAGTCCGGTTTGCGGTTTAGGATTCCTAGTAACCGGACCGGACTGGACCGTTTTCTTTAATACAACGAAAAAATGTTGGGAGTGGGGGTCGAACCCAGTCCCTATGGGGTAGAGGTGTAGATCTTTTCCACTCGACTAACTGACACATGTGTTTATAACTAAGGAAAATATTATATTTAACATCATAATGAGTAACTACCTATATATATAACTCACCAGATCTGATTCTCACTATAAATCTAACTTTTCTCTCTCCCAACTCTTTCACCTCTCCGTCTGTATCTCCAACTTCCCACTGCCGCCATGCGTGACCACCTCCCTCTCTCCCCTCAAGATCAACGGCGGCACCCTCTCGTTCCTCTCTCTCTCTCTCTCTCTGCCCAAAGATCGATTCGATGAAGAAGACAACAGCGATGAAGTGTTTGGTTCTGAAAAAATCCATCCGGTTTGTGAATACCTAAAACTTTCACCTATTTTTTCTTTGTTCATAAAATCTTTGTAATATAGTGTAGAATTTGTACATTTTTGTTCTCTTTTGCTCTGATTTTGATGTTAATTTGTTGACTGGGTTCAATTTGAACTTTGGGTATGCTGTTGTTCATTTACATCTCTCTCTCTCTCTCTCTCCCTCATCTGACCATACCGGCAAACCGGAGGAACGGAACCGAAATCGGATGAAATCGACAGAACCCGAACCGGCCTTATTTGGTCCGGTCCCGGTTTCAAATCTTCCCAAACCGAATGTCCGGTTCGGTCCCAAAACCTCCCCCAAACCGGACCGAACCGGGCCGTTTTCACCCCTAACTGTGCCGAGTCTATACGAATCTAATCACAAAAGAAGATGAATCGGCATTTTGGCCAAGACGAGACGAGTTAGATCCGGACGAGTCATCCGAGCCGGGTAGATCTGAAATGATTCGCCGATACATGATTGATCCGGATGAGTCACCCGAGCCGGGTAAACCCAAAGTGACTCGCGGGGAATGCGGAAGGCAGTTCATCCGACACGTCATGGATGATGTCATCCGAGGTGGTTACCGTCTGTGACGTCATCCTAGCCTAATTACCAATCTGCACTTGAGCTTGGAGCCCAAGTCAAGGGAGCCCATATAAAGAGAGAGAGGGGAACCCTAGAAAGTACACAATTCGCTCTAACCTACTCAATTCTGTTTCTCTTTGGTTCCCATCTCCTTCAACCTCTCACTAGACTATCAGAGTGCCTTCCCTAGCCACATTCCGGCCAGGTTGTGCACTAACGTTGGGTGTTACCTATGCAAGGGTACCTAGAGGAGCCAGATCCAGTCCTCTCCGGTGAAAAAGAGCAGGTTGGTGCATTCATCGGAAAATTGAACACCACACTTATAACCTTAATTCGTTCAATAATTTTTTTTTACTACAACACTTGAAACTTAAACAGTGAATCAATACAATATTCACTGGATTTTCTTGGTCTTTGATTGTTACGCCAGAAACTGACTTTACTTAGGAATTGGATTACGTAATTTTTTTTTGTTTATTTGATGTATTGTAAGAGAATGACCTGTCTCGTAAAACATAATAAATTAATTTTAAGCATAAATCAATTTTCTGAAACAACCCAAACTAATATCAGTGGACCATAATGTCAAGGGTCCAAAACCCAGTAGATGGTGAATCAAATACACTATTTACAGACCAAAAAAAATAGTTACAAAAAAAGCATTCTAGAACATTCAGAAATTATAAAAAGGAAAGCAGTCCCAAGTAGACCATGACTCAAGAACTATTCAATATATGCATATATGATAGTATATTTTAAACTCAGAATATGCCCAAAAAAGTTACAAACTCATAATTACCATTCCATTTCCGAGTTCTCCGTTGAGAAAAACAGTCCACAACTTACATGGATTATTAAAAATAAATTGACTAAGTACAAGAAACACTTATTAATCGGAAAAGGACAGTTGCATGCATGTGTTTGTTGCAATTAGTCCTCCGACATGACTTTTCTCTTTAAGCATATTTTTCGGGACTTTCACTCCAAACAAATCTTAAGTATAAGATCCGCTCTTCCCAAAATAAGAACCTCCCCAAAAACCACCTTCCCTTGTTAAATTAACCCAAATAGATCCAACAATTAATTTCAACCCATTACTTTTGGACCTCAGATTCAAGATTCAACGTTCAAAAAACATTAAATGAATAGTCTTACCCTCCATTCTTAATATACTGATTACGATTCTCTGCAGCAGCGAATTCAGACTACAATGCCATTATCTGCATAATATGGGCTCACACTAAACCGGTTTGATGATCCGAGTCATTCATCGCGACGGACCCATCTAGTAGATCATCTTCACAAAAAATCAAGTTAATCAGATATCGAAAGTTGCCTAATCCTATTGCATTGTCTTAAACAAATAAAAATAAAAATTGGACCTTGTACTGACCGTCTACTTTCTTCCATGACAAACGTGCTTCAATCATATGGGAAATCAGTGTCTCGTCAATCTGGTTTTTTTTTTTCATAGATGTACACCGTACAATATAAATGAACGGTTTAGATAACAAAGATAGATCGGTGGGTGGGGAGCGCATAATGTGGACTCTGCGGCCAAATATCGATTCGGGACTACAGAGAATTCTAGCCCTTAAAAACGT
Source organism: Gaultheria prostrata (assembly GCA_036023075.1). Lineage (NCBI taxonomy): Eukaryota > Viridiplantae > Streptophyta > Magnoliopsida > Ericales > Ericaceae > Gaultheria > Gaultheria prostrata. The sequence goes on along the minus strand of JAXBDA010001424.1, from coordinate 37,659 downwards.
TTACTTGGAGTACCCAACAAAGACTCACTCTACAAAACTTTCTTCACCTATAAATACAACCCCCACGCTTTATTCCAAACACCAACCTAGATTTCCCCATGGCTAGGTTCCTTCTTCTTTGCATCATAATAGCTGAACTCTCAATGCTTATTTCAGAGACTAAAGGGTCTGAAAATTTGGACCTCATGGCACCAATGGCTGTGAATGGTCCTTATGATAAAGCAGTGTTTGGACTCAAGGATGGATTGGTTCCGAGTCCGGCTCCATCCTCGGGCGGGCATAACTCCGGAAATGGTGGTACTCTGACGGGTAATAGGCGTGTGACGAGGCATCATCCGTCGGATAAATCTAAGGCCGGTGGAGATGTGATACTTGGAGGATTTGCAACTGCTCTTATTGCTGCCATTTTTTGCTACATTCGCGTAACGAGAAGAAACCAACATGCCAAAACATTGGAATAGCTGGTCTGTTTAAGGGCTCTATTTCAATCCCCACAAAAAAAAAAAAAAAAAAATGACGAACATTTTGGTTATTCTTCTGATGATAAAAAAAATACATCGGTTCTTCTTCTTATTCTCTTTCGCTCATAACATATAACAACAGAATATACTGTAATTCATTTTTCTTCCTTCCATTGAAGGCCTCGTGCATTTTTTGTTTTTTGTTTTTTTCTTTTATTGCAATTTGCATATATGAGTGTGGCTCGGGATACAAAATACTCAAGTCTCGTCGATGACTATTTCTTTAGTCATACGTTGGAAGAATTTATACTATCTCAAGCCTCTTTCCAATCCATCAACAAGGGTATCAACTTCCTCTCTACAGAAATTGAACCCACGGTCTCACTGCATCTAAGTGTAGTTACACAACTGTATTGGGCCTGCCAAGTGCCCCGATTAGTCTCGTTGATACTGTGTAACTTCTTGGCTTGAAGTGAGTAAACAACATATTCAACTATTTATTGATTGACAGACTGAAATTATCTTTCCCAGGATTTTAAGCATAGTATTTCCCCAAAGTGATGGAACTTTTAGGAACTCCATGACGTAGGAGCCTAGTTTAATTAATGCAGGAGTTTAAACTTGAAACCGATTCTGTAGTTAGAATTTTAGCTTTTTTTCGAAAGAATCCTAAATTGAAATTAGAAAAGTTTAAAAAAAAAAAAAAGTTTAAGATACTTTGAAAAAGCTAAATTTAAAGTTTGTATGCCTTCAGAATATTATTCACACGCGTGCTATGTTAGGGCACGCGGGCGTATTAAGTACCAGGTTGGATAATCAAATAAACTATACGTGGTCTGAAAATCTTAATACATCTTGGATGGCTCGCCACTCATAGTATTAAACTTTTAAGTCGTCTTAGATCATTCATTTTGTGTTGGGCCAACGTGATGTGGTACACACTCTACAGTAATTTTCTAGCAAATTGGCTCTTATGCACGTAAAGACAAATCAATATAGAACACAGACTACCAAGAAAAGAATATCAGAGCTGATAAACGAAGAGTTATGGGCGGACACTCCTTGCCCTACATGCCATGATTAGGCACGTAGAACTCTCGATGGGGCAGGATAATTCAAGACGCATGGCTCTCGGTGGGGCAATGTTACATTAGGGAGGGTAACCCGTGGTAAAGTGGTTTCCATGGAATGTGATGAATGGCTCTCGATCGATTGAGTTGTGATCAATAAGCCGAAAATGAAAACAACGGGAGAGTTTGGATGCAAGGGGATGAACCGATGAAGACCCGACGAATAAGTGCAAAGATCGATTCACAAATGAGGAGACATTGGATAAACAATTCAAATAAAGATTGTATTAACATTGGATGATTCACTACTTTTATATATGCTTAAACTTTTAAGCTGTTATGAGATCATTCACTTTATATTGAGCCTCATGAAGTAGTGCGTAGTTACTCTATAAGTAATTCTGTTTGTTCCAGAATGGAAAAAATAACCGCGAAGGCCAAAACGTGAATGTCAAGGCCGAGCGATCTAGTGCGGGCGTGTCAGGACTGAATTGTAGTTCAATATTGAAAAGGGCTCGTGGCTTCTGAAACTTTGTAGAGGGTTGCGTGCCTCTTCTGACTCTGTATCGTAAGCGATTGCGTGTGACCCAAAGGGTAGAATCACACTCGGTTCGTCGTGTCTTATCGAAAAGGACTTATAATTTCTCAAACGGCTTGGAAAAATGGAAAGCAACGAGGTAAAATAAAATCAAACTTTATTAATGATGATCAATAAAGCTTGGGTCCAAGGAAATATAAAGACGAACGCTAGTCTAGGCTAGGCAAACGTTGGACAATAAAGATAAATGGTGTAAATTCAACGTGGTTGAGGATACTTTGCAGAAAAGTAAAGACATAAGGTGGCCGGAGCCGATAATTTAGATAAACACTGGGCTTTGTGGTTGAGGAACCCATAATCCTCCTTTGTTTCTTATATTTATAGGTCAAAGGGTTCCATTGTTGGCGCTTTGAATTTGAATTTCCCGCCTAGAAGTTGGTTGCAAGGTTCAAGCGGATCTTTATCTTGTTGGTTCAGCACTTTGAATTTTCGTCAAGCCTGAAGAGTTTCACGCCTTCAGGTCTGTTCCATATTTTTCTCCTTAAAACGTGGCTTTTTCTACATAACCAACTCCTCAAAACATGGATAGCCAATGGTTGAAGAGCCCAGACTTTGGCGAATTCCTCCTAACATTATCTTTGTGCAAATAAATTAAAAAGAGATGGAAATGTATCTAACCACTTTCCTCTTTCAAGTACGGAAAGTTATACATATAATCCTTTTTTTTTTATCTCTTACCACCTATTCCTCTTATAATTAGAGATAATTATCAGCCATTTAATTATAAAATAGCTTTAGAATTATCTCCAACTACTTTCTTTATTCTTATTCTCATGGGAAGTTAGAGATAAATAATCATTTAACTTATTCTTAATTTAAATGGCCCGTGTAATTATCCATAACCAACTTTCTATCCGTGTGGAACATAGATAATTTGACCATTTAATATATAAATGGTCTTCAAAATTATCAATAACTTTTTCCCTTTTCCGTGCACACCAAGGATAATAAGTGATCCATTTAGAAAATTATTTGGTGTATCTTACTCCGAATAAAACTTAAGAAAATAAATGCCACGTAGCCAAATTCCAATGGGTAATTTACAAGCGAGCCCATAAATTCCAATGTCTCAGCAAAATTCATTCGCCGTTGTGTGATTTATATCGTGTGGCTGCTTGATAAAAAAATGCCAAAAAAGGGTGTAAACAATTTCATACCAAAATATCAGACGTATAGAACGCATATCAATAGAGAGTACAAACTCTCAAGAACTAGAATTTGACCCAAGATTAAGAATTGAAATATCCTAGATAGCATATTGGTGTCAATTTTTGGGCTCATTACGTGGTATAAGGAAATACTCCCTCCATCCCAATTTGCTAGCCCCTTTTGGGGAAGTGGGTTTTTAAGGGGTGTGAAAACTTTGTAATGTCTTTTCTGTTTTGCCCCTAAGTCTAGTCAATACTACTGTGCCAATTTTATGGAGCTAACTTTTTATATGAAACTCAAAACATATGCAATATGGATTTAGATTGATAGATATCAATTAGTTTTATTGTACAAAATTTTCAAAATCATAAGAACCGCTATAAAATAAAAGATAATGGACAAGCCAATTGAGATGAAAAAAGTACTCTTTAAGAGTAAAACTAGAAACTGACCCTGTTCTAATGGATGTTTTTAGAAATGAGACAAATCTTTTGGGACTTCCAAAAATGAAAAGAGGAACCAGCAATTTGGGACGGAGGGAGTAAAAAAATAAAATTGCGGTTTCATTGATTAGTGAGTTTTGAGGAGACAGTAATCGCTTGAATCTAACAACGGTGGGTAACTCAATCAACTATCAACCACTAGCATGTAACTTAAAAATGTTTTCCCCTTTTCGGTTCTCTTATTTTAATCCAACTGTTTTAAGAGATCAAGAAAGGCAACGTGGCATAATTGTTCAGAATAGTCGTTCTTACTAAGGAAGTGACAACAACGTTAACAATAGGAAACGATATCATACACACGTATTCCGATACCAATTGGTTTATGTTGTCTGGTTAATATTTCTTCATAACTAATTGGGTGTCACGGGAAAAATTATTTGGTGGTCCTATGATGCAATCAAATATAAAGGGGAAATCAAGATTCAAAAGAGATGAGCCAAATCTCAATCAAGGTGCGGAGCGCTTGTTAGCTCAACAAGCGCAACGGGTGGCGCGCGTCTAGCACAAACCTCTAAATCAATATAAAGAGTGATGCATTTCTTAGAAAAATTTTAGATGCTCAAACTATAATGTTGGATAGTTAAAAACATGCATCAGAAATAGATTATACTCCTAGTCAAAATGATGATATGAAAAATGCAAATGTTATACCCTCATGTACCGAATCCGAGGCAATGCACGAGCATGAGGAGATCTTCAATAGTTTCAACCAAAGGGTGGATGTCTAGACACAACCCAAAATTAAATTTCCCCAAACCCAAAAGAACAAATTACATGATCAAAAGGATAATCGAATCCCGGAAATCGCCAATAACATTTACAACCCAAAGCATCCCTCAAACAATTCCTTGTAGAATGCAAAGAAGGTAACTCCACGTTATATTCAAAGCTTGCTTGATTGAAGACCATGCCTAAAGGTTCAATAAGTTGCCTCAAGTACTCTTTACCCCCATTTGGCAACTCTTGAACTAGATTGGGTACCAAGACAATACAAACTTGAACATCTAGGGCAAACTCGGGACGCAACACTTCCGAACCATCTTCAACCAACACTTCATCAAGTTGTGGAGTGTCTAAGTCATTCTCATAAGGTTGTGCGTCATCTTCAATTTCGAAGTCACAATCATCAATCTTCATGTCATAACTCTCGTCAAAGACTTGCTCACTATCTTCCCAAAGAATACAAGGCTCATTCATCAGAAGCCTAGGCATTTCTTGTTCTTCTTGACTACTACCAATGTCCTCAAATCCTTCTTCTTCATTGTTACCATCCATGTCCTCATTTGAACACTCATCATAAACGGGAAGGTTTTCATAGTCACCTCCAAAGATGGAAAAATCTTCAAATACATCTTCAAACTCCTCTAACTCTTCTCTTGGAAACTCGTCAAAGATCGGAACACTATCATACCCATACTCTTCATTGCAACATGATTCTTTCACTTCTTTCACCTCCTCAACAAAGAGGGAGTTAAGAACACGCTCACAAGCTTTTTCACCAACTTGCAACTCGAGAATTGGTTCTCCATACTTAAAGCATTCGAGAATTCCACTAGGTGACGGGTTTCTAGCCTTCAAGGTATCGATTAAAGGGTGAATTTCCGTTGGGACCACCCCTAAGGACTTTCTCTTACCAAAACTAGTCGAAGAATTGGCATTAGGATTATGATGGAAAAAGAAGAATTCTTCCTTGAGCTTCTTCTTCATCTTATCCCAATCTCTAATCCTTTCTTGGCCTCTCCCTTGTCGACCAACTTTGAGTTGTGTCCACCAATTCGAAGCTCTCCCTTCAAGGCAACTAGACACGAATTTCACCTTCTTTTCTTCAGTAACATGATAATACTCGAAAATACTCTCAATGGATTTCAACCAATCAACGAATTCCAGTGGACTTCCACAAAACTTAGGAAGTTCATTATCCACGAAATTTTCTCCACGTCAATGTGAAATACCAAAACAATCCTCCAATGCAATGCGATCCATACTTGTGGTCGGACGTTGCAAATGCCGCACACACAAGGTAGTTACTTCTTCACTCAACCTTTTAATCTCATTCCGATTGTCATTCAGATTGCCACGGTTAAAACCATCATCATTATTCACCAAATATACTCTACTTCTACCTCCTCTTCTACCTCTGGCCCAATAAGCCATAACAACACCAAAATAAACTTCAATCACCAAATTCAACCCAAATTAAGCAACACCCAATCAATTGGGACCCCAAACTTCAACAAATCTCGAGCAATAAGCACTAATTACCCCCAGATATGACAAATCCACAACAAACAGCAACAATTTGCAGCAAACCCAAGCAAAATCGTAACAAACAACAGTAACCCAAGTGAAATCGCAAATTGAAAGTAAGGATTCGACACTTACCCAACCTGAAATCGCAGTACAAAGGCCTGAACTCACTGAGTCAACTCGAAATCACTGGTTCGAGCAACAAACATGGAGTTTCAGGTGCTAAAACCCAGATACTAGTACTGAACCGCAACTAATTGACTGATTCGAATCCAAATGAAGGCTGTTCGAGCCTTATTCTAGTGTTTCGAACCCTGATTGGTGGTTTCGAGTACCAAACTGTGGGTTTCGAGACTAGGTCTGATGATTTGAGTGTTGTATAGCAAGAATCGAGTTCGATTTATACTGTACCAGGTTCGTATAGGTCTGATTAGTGGTCATACAGGTTCGATTTTGGTTCGTACACGACCGATTTGTGCGAAAAGTTGCAGATCGAGTTCGGAAATGGCTGAATATGGTTCGAACAGGCACAATTTGAAGGTTTGAGTTCGATTTAGGGCTGGAAAAGGTTGCAAATGAACAGATCTATTGACTTCGATTGTAACAGGTTGGTTTGGAATTTTTCGGCGACTTGTTCCTGCGAAGTTTTAGGGCTCCGGCGAGATTTTCGGGCAAGGTCTGATTCCGGCGAGATTTTCAGGTGAAATGGATGGTCAGGATCTGAGCTCAGTGCTCTGATACCAAAATGATGCAATCAAGATTCAAAAGAGATGAGCAAAATCCCAATCAAGGGGATAAACCCCTAAGGGTAAAGAGAGAAACTATGTCTCAATCAATATACTTCAATATTCTTAATAATCAAAAGCTACGTAATGAAGACTCTAGACACCTATTTATAGATCCACTAGCACAAGGACTAGAAATGACATTACTACCCTTAAGTCTACTACATCATCCTGGGCCCACTACTAAGTACATGGACCCCAGTCAATCCCAAGGGCAGGGCAGGGCAGGCCCTGTGAGCAAGCTGGGAAGGCCTGGGTCTGGGGCCCACAAAAAATGGGCTATTTTTAGGGTCCCAAAATAGAGGGATATATTATATATTAAGTATGCCAAGTATCTAACAAATAGCTTTGTGTGGTGTAGTGAAACGAATGGTGTCATCTATATAGGAGGTTGTGTGTTCAATCCCCTCCTCTTACATTTTACGCGAATAATTTTTGAGGTTGTCCAAAAATTTGTTTCAAAACTCAGTGAGGTTGGAACCAAAACCTTGGGTTGCCACACCATTACAAGCAATGTGCCATTGTACCACAAGACCATTTAGCATTGTGCCTTGGGGGCCGACCTTCTGCTCTTTTGAATGACAGGCTTATGAAGCGGTTGACATTCAATTTATGGCAAATGAATTTCAGGTCAACTCCCACCATCTCATAGGGTGTCCACGCAAACACCTTCAAATTTTTCTTGAGGAAACCCACTAACTGGTCCCTCTCCCTAGGATCCAGAGAGGTTCCAAATAGAAAGTACCTCTCCGGGTCGTTCTCATCGATGTAGACCTTCTCGAGATGCTCAACTACTTTTTCGACCGTGCCACGTCCAACATCCTCCAACACAGGTTGGTCGGGGATCTCCACCACCTTCACATGTTCGAATTTGGTTTTGCTCTTCATTGAGGCCATGAAACACTACTTTGCCGCCACTTGATCTCCCAGCAGATCCTCTACTCCGTTTGGGGATAGATATCTCACCACCAGGTGATAGGTGGATGGTACTGCCTTGAATTTGCGAATCCATGTTCTTCCCACAATTGCATTATATAAGGATGGTACAATCACCACCATAAACTCGATGTTGTTTTGAACCGAGCCGATCACCACTGGAAGGGTCACTTTGCCCAAAGGCCAAATAGGGCTCCCATTGAACCCGATCAATGGCGACTGGATTGGGTGAGCTGTGAATCTTTGATGCCCAGTTGTTTGAAGAGGTCGAAATACATCACTTCGCAGGAGCTTCCCTGGTCAACCAAGATTCGATTGACGTTGAAACCTGCAATCCGCATTGTCACCACAAAGGCGTCATCATGGGGATGCTGAATGTGCTCCAAATCCTTGTCCGAGAACGTAATTGCAAAACGGTCTGTGCTAGGTTCCACACAGGCCTTCTTGAGTGACAGTTCAACTCGGAATACCTCCTGCACGTGCCGAGCCTTTTGGAGTTGCCCTCTCAAGTCATTTTCAGAAAGAGGGATCCACAATTCCATGGATCATATTGATCACACCTCTCGGGGCATCCTGGCCATTAGTTTCTCGCCTCCTTTGGTTGGGTTGGGCTGTGGTAGCTGGTGCTCCGTCATCGATGAAGTCCCTTAGGTGCCCTGCAGTCACAAGTTTCTTCAGGTGTTGCTTGAGGGCTCTACAATTTGAGGTCATATGACCGTAATCCTTGTGATATGAGCACCTCCACTTGGTGTTTCTTTTGGTTGGGTCACCAGGCATCTTTGGCGGCCATGCAAAATACAGCTCGTCACGACTCTTTGGGAGTATCTTGTAGATAGGCTCTTTAAACAATGTGTTGATGGCCTCCCTTGGGTTTGATTTCTCCCTTTGGTTCTGACTTGAGCCTCCGCCATATTTTGCTCCTCCACACCGGCCCTTCTTGAATTCTTTCTGGCTACTGTCTTTAGGAGAAGGCTCTTTCATGTCTCCCTCTCTTCGATTGTTGTCCTCTTTGATCCTCGCATGCTTCTCCACTCTATCCATTAATTCTTTAATGGAAGTAGCCGCTCGTTTTGTGAGAGAGTCCCTGAGGCGGTTTCCAAGAGGGAGAGCGAGTTTGAAAGAGGCTACTGCTAGCTCCTCATTGCAACCCTCAATCTCACTGAAGGTGTCAAAGTACCGGCCTGCAAAGACTCCAAGAGGCTCTATTTTGCCCTTCTTTAACGCAAGTAAAGCATCCACCTCTTTGGGAACTTAGTTGTGTGTAACAAACCTTGCCGTGAAAGCAGTCGAGAGTTGCTTCCAACTTGTTATGGACTCTGCTTGCGACTTGTCGAACCACCGTAAACCGGCTTCTCCAAGGCTTGACGGGAAGACCTTGCACATTAGAGCATCGTTCCTACTATAAAGGGTCATCATCTGACGGAAGTGGCTAATGTGTGAGTAAGGGTCCCCCTTTCCGTCATAAGATGTGAACTTCGGCAATGAAAAGCCCTTTGGGGGATCCAAAGACTCGATCTCAGGAGAGAAGGGAGAAAGAACCAGCCTATCCAGGGCAAGATTGCCCCCAGTCATATCCGACTTGGCACGGTTTCTCTCTATCCTCTTTTGTGTAATGATAGATTGCAAGTCGCCTCCAGACTTCTTTACTGTAGTAGGCGTCTTGTGAGTGCTTGAAACATGAGTGACCGTCTTCTGTCTCTTTGAACTTACTGCCTCATGCGAACGAGGATAGCTGTTATCCCCTTCGCTCCGGGTAGGAATAAACTCCTTGATAACGAGCTCAACCGTGTTCAGAGAGTGGTGACGCTTAGTCTGTCCAGAGTGGACTGGCATAGGACTCCTCCGGGATTTAGAGCGGTGATTGTCAGTGTGTCCTCGTGAGACGCTAGTATGATCAACCACCTTTTCTTTGAGTGCTCTGCGAAGCTTTACAATCTCCGCACCCATCGTCCCTATAATCTCATCACGCTCATCTATATCATGCTAGGGATTACGGGTTCTAGGGACGGAGTGTCGCAGTTGGTGATTGTTTCGCCTTGGTTTCTCACAGTGGCGAGGATTCCTGTCACTGTTCTTTTGTTGAGCCTCTCGAAGAAGCTCTCTCAGATTTTGATCTTCATTGCTGGGGTGGTTCCCAACGCTGTCATGGTTTCCGTCCTTTTGGACAAGGCTTCCTCCTTCTGGTCCCGCCATGAACTCAGCAAGATTAGTGATATGCTTTCCCATAGACGGCGCCAAATGTGGTGGGTTAGGTTTTCACCTTAGGAAAACAAATCACCGAAAGTCGCGCTGAGTAGGGTTCCGGCGAGAGCACCTGCAAGACTCAAAGAACATTAGGCTACCCGGCCGGGGTTTGGCCGGAATACCCCTCTGATGCTTAAGTCAGTGACCGAGTAGAAGAAGAGAGGAAACTAGGGTTTTGTGACTATGATTGTGTGTACCTTTAGTTCATAGTGAAACCCTTTTTATAGGCTGTCCTCACTTGGCGTCCAAGATAGCAAGCCCGTCCGAGATACACTCGTATTCCTTGATTTTCGGAGCTTTGCCCTTATCGGGACACTTGAGTATGTTTATCATGATAGCTTCCCCGATTAGGGCGGACTCCAATCTCAGTTAGATCTCCGTCTCTGAAGCTTCTCCCTTATCGGGTCATCTATTGATGCTTATCAAGGTAGCTTCCCCGATTAGGGTGGACTCCGCAATGTAGCTCTCCCAATTAGGACGAACTCCTATCTCAAGTTAAGCACTTTCCAGAACATTCCTCACGTCATTCGGACTTTCATTCCGCCCACTGGGACGGCCCATCCCAACTGGGCCTAGTCCGTCCAGGTCGCGCTCCTTTCTAGCACGCTTCGCTAGTTTGACCCAATTAATTCGGGGGGCCTAAAATCCGGCCCACCACATTTGCTCCCCAGCCTTTGGCACCGTGACCACAAGGACATAATACGCAATCACGCTTCATTCCATCGTGAAATAGACGAGATATAAAAAATTAATCCAACCACGTCCGGTCACTTTATTTTTCCAATAAAGTTTTAATTTTGTTTCTCACTTTTCTCTTCTTTTTCTAAACGTTGGTTGCCACGGTAAATGAAATGGTAATTACACTGAGTTTCACCTTGGCAGTGGAACAGAGATAGTGAAGGTGCGTCCTGTGAGAGCGTCTCCGCAACTTCACCTCTTTAGCTTCACCTTCCCTTGGTAGCTTCTCATTTTTAGTGTCGCCACCGAGCTTCTCCAAAAAGTGAAAGCAAACCAGATTTGATGGCCCACCTTCAACTTTTTTTTGATAGCTTCTCGAGGAAGCTTCACCAGGAAAGGAGTCTCCCATTTCATGTAGCATGGACTGGGCCCACTCTAATTTTTTCTTTACATGGGACGTTTCTGTAGAAGAAAAAGATAGTGGAAAGTGAGCTCCTCATTTGTTTATTTGTTTCTTAAGGCAGCTCCTCTTTGTACAGCCGCATTTTTTTTCCCTGCGGGCCCACCAAGTTCTCCATTCCTTCCAAGTGAGAGCAAAAGAAAGTCAAAGTATTTTTCTCATGGTCCCACTAGCTACCCATTACCACTAGGAACTTGGGGATAAAAAACCACGAAAGGGGAAAGTGTGATTAAGGTTCACATTTCTTTTGACAGCCTCCCAGCTTCACCTTTCGAGCTTCTCCTTCAGCTGCGCCCAAACACCTTTCACCCACTGCCCAACCTAAAACCCTTGAATCCATCAAACCCTCCAGATATAGAGTGCGTCCAGATGGGGTGCGTCCAGATGGGAGAGACGTGGCCGTGAAATGTGGGCTCTCAAGTCTCGCTTTGCGACTCGTCAATCCAGCTTCTCCATCGTTCCTCTCTCCAGGTTTGTGCACATCTATAATGAACAAACTCCATTTATTTACTTGTTTCCTGTAGTGCTAAATTTTTGCGAAGGGTGGCCTTCTGTAATTTTTCCCATTTGGGTCTTTTCCAAATTTTCCCATTTGCACAGAATCTGGACGATTTCCGCGCAAAACTTTGAGTTGCTCCCAACCGCCACATTCCGAAGAGCTCAACGTGGGTGCGCCTTCAATTTGCCATTTAATCACTGCTAGGGTAAGCCCAATTTTCTTTTCGCACACCCACTTACCGTAATCAGATTGACTGAATCTGGAGAGTCGACTGGTAGCTTCCTTTTTCTATTTCAAATGGAAATAGTGGTAGTTCACTTGGCAGCTTCGCTTCCATTGTGTTAACGATAGCACAAAATTGAAAGCCTTGATTGGTCCTCAAGAAGACTTTACGAAAAATGACACAGTGACTCCTTACACCATGACTGGACCCACTTTCAATACTTTTTTTTGTGTGGAACATAGCTTCTTTCCATTTTGTAACTCCAAATTTCTTGACAGCACATCAGTTGGAGGTTCTAATTTGGACATCCTCCACATTTTTGCCTCTTATTTGCAGACAATCTAGACAGATTCCATGCTGGGCGTCCTCAAGTCGAAGTATCACAGCTTCCTCGGTCGGACTAGATCCTTTGTGGCAACCTCGTGGTGAACAGGTACGGGTTGGTCACTTCCAGCTCCGACCCCTAAAACCTCTTGTGGTGCTTCAAGCCAATCTGATTTTTCCCTCTCAAAAAGTACATAGGTTTTTGAAATTCCCCCCCTTTTTCCACAAGTATAAGTAGTAGAATCCACCCCCACACACTTCACTCTTTCATTTCATTTTCCAAGAGGAGTGTGAGGGCTCTCTATGGGGTTTGCTTAGGAGCTTTGGGAGTTCATCAACTCAAACTTCAAGTGAGTCTTACATCCTTGCTCCTTGTCATTTCATTGTACCTTCCTTTGAATGTTGTTGAGTTTATGATGAACACCATTTATTTTCATTGAGTTTCTTCGAATGCCTTTGAGTTTTTCATTGAATGTGGTTAAGGTTTCCAGTGAAATGTTTGATTTTGCCGGCGAGTCTTTGAGTTTACCGGTGACTCTCTTGAGTTTTCCAGCCACTCTCTTGAGTTTGCCGGTGACTCTCTTGAGTTTTCCAGCCACCCTCTTGAGTTTTCCAGCCATACCCAAAGTCCTTCCTTTGATCTCACACAATGGGAAAATATAAGTGTTTGTTAGAAACTCCTGGACATATTGATGCTTTTAGAGTAGCATACAACGTCCCAAAAAATGTAGAATTTCGATTGCTTGGTTCTGAGGAGAACTTCTTAGGTTCACCTTCTTCAGCAGTGTTCCCCGTGGTTTCCATCGTAGAAGGTGGAGTTCGGTGGAACAAGGCTGAACAAGAAGATGAGATGCTAAAGGCCAAAGTAACTGAGATGGAGAGTGCAATGGTCGAGATGAAGCTTAACCAACAAACCTTAGAAGATGATGCTTACAATGAGGGAGTGCACATTACCACCGAGAAATATAAGGGTGAAGTTCTCAAGGTTCGCGAAGCCCTTTTCTCCAAAGGATGGACCTCCTCACTTAAGAAGGCAGGAATCCCTAAGGATTCTGGTTTCTATACTGTGGAGTATCCGTTTGACTGTCTTGATGTAGCGCTTCCCCCAGCCTTGGCCTCTCCACTGTTGCTACTTCTAGTGTCCAGGTCACTTCGGAGACCTTTGACTAGTCCTTTGTTGAGGTTGGCTGGGGACGCCTCGCTCTCTGGGGCATATATATTTACTTTCTTTATGGTCATGCTCCATTTTGTTCAGTCGTTGAGCGACCTCCATATGCAGTAGAATCATCATTATGCACTATGTATGCTTTTGTAGCTCGTTGAAGCTTTTCGGAATGGTATGTTATTTAATCTGTCTTTGTTAGACACTTAGAATTATTTGTAGAATATGATTCTTGACGTTTGCGTTGCTCGTATGTAGCCCGTCCTTGTTGGACATTAGTTTTGTCAGTTTCCGTTGGTTCTTATTCGATCCAACTCTTGACCAATCCAGCCAAACTAAAAATGTATGATCCACCGAGGTAGTCCACTCAGCACTCCAGGGCGTTATATAACTAAAAAAGAAAATGCAAAGCTTTGTTTAAGTATTTATCCACCCCTCCCCAAATGAGGGCTAGATAAGCCTATCCAGCTTCCCCTTCCATCCCCAATCCGGTTTGGCCGCGCCAAACTAGGAGGACAAGAAAAAGATACTCCGGCCTAACAGGGCTCCATACATGACAAAAACATAGCTTCACACTCGTAGAGTACATAATGGAAAGAAAGTAATCTAGCTTTTATTTCACTTTAAATAATAACCATACTACGATTACACTGAAGCAATCTTTATTAAAGCAAGCTACCTAAACTACTCAAGCAATCCAAGTTACTCTACTAATCCAAGCTACTCTCGCTGCGCCACCTACTAAGCTACTCTTGATATGCAAAATACTTAATGATAAAATTTTCTGAGATTGGCCGCATTCCACGGATTGGGTACCTAGCTTGTAGCCCTCTAGATCTTCAAGGTAGTACGCGCCAGGGCCTACCTCAGAAATAACTTTGTAAGGCCCCTACCAATTGGAGCCAAGCTTTCCTTCTCCGGGGACTTTAGTATTCCCCACCACCTTCCTTAGAACCAGCTCTCCTGGCAAGAACCCTCGAGGGTGAACCTTCTGATTGTAACTTTTGGCTAGTTGCTACTGGTAAGATGCAAGTCGCACTAGCGTCGCTTCCCTACGTTCCTCGAGCAGGTCGAGGTCTCTTGCCAATGCTCGCTGATTATTCTTCGCATTAAATGCCTCAGTTCAAATAGTAAGGAAGCCAATTTCCAAAGGTATCACAGCCTTTGTTCCAAATGCAAAAGCATATGGAGTTTCCCTAGTGTCACGCCTTGGAGTGGTCCTGTATGCCCATAGCACACTGGGGAGTTCCTCCACCCATTTTCCCTTAGATTTCTCAAGACGCTTCTTTACGCCGTTCAAAACAGATTTGTTGGAGGGTTCAGCCTGCCCGGTGCTTTGTGGGTAGGACGGGGTAGAGGTGTAAAACTGGATGTTAAGATCAGAGCAAAGTTGTTGAAACTTGTTTCCAACGAATTGAGTCCCGTTGTCAGAGACCAACGTTCTCGGAATCCCAAACCTCGTGATTATATTCCGCCACACAAAGTTTTTGACGTCCACTTCTCTGATTCTAGCGAGTGGCTCCGCCTCGATCCATTTGGTAAAATAATCTGTGGCGATGATTAAGAACTGGTTGCTTTCAGGAGCTTTAGGGAGAGGTCCAACCAAGTCTAAACCCCATTGCGCAAAAGGCCAAGGACCGGTGAGGGGCGTCAAATCTCTCGCGGGTTGATGACTGAGCGGAGAGAACTTCTGACACTTCTCACACTTTCGCACATATTGTTCTGCGTCCTTCTGCATATAAGACCACCAATAGCCTTGTGTAATAGCACGATGGGCCAACGACCGTCCTCTAGTGTGGCATCCACAGATCCCTTCATGCAACTCATACAAGCCTTGTTGTACGTGGTCTGGATGAACACACTGAAGGTACGACCCAGTATAGGACTTCCTGTAAAGTTTTCGAGATGGAGCTAGCCAAAACCTTGCAGCCTTCACCCGTAGTTTGTGAGCTTCTCTCCTGTCGGTTGGCAGTATGTCATCCTTGAGGAAGGCTATAATTGGATCCATCCAACTGGGACCCAGACTCGCTGGGAGGACTTGTTGTCCATCTTGCACCATGATGCTTGGGCGAGGTAAGAACTCGATTGCAATTGCCCTTGGGGTCTCAGAATCCATAGCTGAAGCCAAACAAGCCAAGGCATCAGCGTGTCCATTGAGTTCGCAAGGGACTTGCTCCACTCTGATGCTCTTGAATTTTTTGAGCATCCCTGGAGCTTTCTCCATGTACTCTGCCATCCTGTTATCCCTTGCCTCGTATTCTCTTGACAGTTGGTTTACAACCAATTGTGAGTTGCTGTAAACCAACAACTCCTCTGCTCCCAAGTACTCTGCCCCTCTAAGTCCAACCAAGAGGGCTTCATACTCCGCCTCATTGTTGGAGGCTGGGAAACCTAACTTCAAAGCTTGTTGAAAAAAATGACTCCGTCTGGGGATATGAGAACCAACCCAGCTCCAGACCTTTTGTTGTTCGAAGCTCCGTCCATGAAAAGCTTCCAAATTTCTCCAAAGAATAATTTCCATGCTTCAGACGGTGTATGCCCCCTGAGCTCAGTGTCTAAGTTATTGACACCTGAGGTCGGTAGTTCGTCTGATCGAACCTCCGGGGGTGTAAGTTCCGCAACGAAATCAGCCAGCACTTGAGCTTTAATGGCGGTCCGTGGTTGATACCGAATGTCGTACTGTCCCAGTTTGACTGCCCAATGAGAAATGCTTCCAGAGAAATCATCCTTTCTGAAAAGAGCTTTCAAAGGATACTTAGTTAGGACCACAATGGTGTGGGCCTGAAAGTAGTGCACCAATTTTCGAGATGCCGCCACCAGCGCGAACGCTAGTTTCTCCAACGGCAAATATCTAGTTTCTCCATCAATAAGGGTCTTACTAATAGAGTAGATGGGAATTTGATCTTTACCTTCTTGCCTGACTATGACACCGCTAACCGCATGTGATGAAACAACAAGGTATAAGTATAAGTATAAGTCCTCTCTAGGGCGAGGTGTTGACAATAGCGGTGTTGTGGCCACGTATTTCTTCAAGTCCTCTAGTGCCTTGTCGTACTCTTCTCCCCACTCAAACCTGGCCTTCTTTTGTAGAAGTTGGAAACAAGGCCTACACTTATCTGATGACCGGCTTATGAAGCGGTTACGGGTTCCAGGGACGGAGTGTCGCGGTTGGTGATTGTTTCGCCTTGGTTTCTCACAGTGGCGAGGATTCCTATCACTGTTCTTTTGTTGAGCCTCTCGAAGAGGCACGGCGCCAGATGTGGTGGGTTAGGTTTTCACCTCAGGAAAGTAAGTCACCGAAAGTCGCGCTGAGTAGGGTTCCGGTGAGAGCACCTGCAAGACTCAAAGAACGTTAGGCTACCCGGCGAGAGCACCTGCTTAAGTCAGTGACCGAGTAGAAGAAGAGAGGAAACTAGGGTTTTGTGAGTATGATTGTGTGTACCTTTAGTTCAGAGTGAAACCCTTTTTATAGGCTCTCCTCACTTGGCGACCAAGATAGCAAGCCCGTTCGAGATACACTCGTATTCCTAGATTTCCGGAGCTTCGACCTTATCGGGACACTTGATTATGTTTATCAAGACAGCTTCCCCGATTAGGGCGGACTCCAATCTCAGCTAGATCTCCGTCTCAAAAGCTTCTCCCTTATCGGGTCATCTAATGATGCTTGTTAAGGTAGCTTCCCCGATTAGGGCGGACTCCGCAATGTAGCTCTCCCGATTAGGGCGGACTCCTATCTCAAGTTAAACACCTTCCAGAACATTCCTCACGCCGTTCAGACTTTCATTCCGCCCATTGGGACGGTCCATCCCAACTAGGCCTAGTCCGTCCAGGTCGCGCTCTTTTCTAGCACGCTCCGCTAGTTTGACCCAATTAATTTGGGGGGCCTAAAATCCGGCCCACCACAATGCTATACAAGAGGAGTTCCATATGTATAGTGCTTTAGTTGAAGGGTGGTGTGTTAGTCGATGATCTATAAGGCATGGGTACTTCTAAAACCAAGTCGTACTCATATCGCTAATGTACCAAGCTCTGGTACTTTGCAAGGTACTTCCAAATACAAATAGGGCATGCGTGATAGGCATGCCCAATATATTTCAACAGAATAGAGATAGCTAAGTTGATAAGACTCCCTTTTTTTTTTTTATGCATAGCATGATTGCAGAACAAAAAATTTCATTTGTATGTTTGTTGGTGTAACTACATTAACTCGAGTCTGTACATTACTGTTGACGTTAAAGTGCTATTTCATGTTGAATTCTTAATTGCCTTAGTCATTATACTTGTGTCCTTATTACGAGTGCAATTATTAAATGTAATACATTGCTCTAAATTATAAAAGCACATTTAACACAATTATCCCTACCGTACCCGTACCCTATGTTATTTTGGGTTCGTCATATCCATGTACCGTATTGTGCAGGTACTCGAATATGTTCTTGTTAGTCCATGATATATAGTTGCAATGACTTTCATACAGTTAGCCCTAAAGTAGAAAAGATCCAGAAAAATGAGAAAACATACCCGAAACGTCTAATAAAAGATCGAAAGGCAGGCAAAAGGACTTCAGCAACAGCCAGCCTGAGTGACTCCCATAACTCATTGTCTCGAACTGTCCATTGAGATTGCCTTTGATGAAGCTCCTCAAAGTAAATGTTGAAGGTCTTGAACCTTTCTTTCACCATTGTCCTTGAAAGTCCACTAATGCCTTCGCTATCACCTCCAAGCTGACCTCCATTTGAAGAAGAAAGACCCTGGACAGTGAGACGCTGCAGAATCTGCCAAATAAGAAAAACATTGACCGCTTAGCTTAATCTATATCCCTACAATCAAAGAACATCTACTGCTTTCCTTAAGCTACAAAATGTGTTGAAAAAAACAGGGAAGACTATGAGCTCCCCAGCTTTCTATTTTTCCAGAAGCTCAGCGAGAAATTGATCGCCTAACTTCATCACAAGTCCTTCAGTACTTTTTTCTTTGTATAGAACTACACTAGTTGCAGCCCACCCAACTTGGTCATATAAAGGAAGTAAGTAGCATACTCATACTCGATGATTTTATGAGCTAGCTAAATCACTAACAAACAACTTCTAAACCACTTCTCAAGTTAATTTGAACAAAACCGCAAACTTAGATAGATTCCAAACATGAGAAATCAAAATCTTCTCAAATCGTGAACTGGCAGCACTACAAAGCATTACAACTTCTACAGAACGATAATCAACCAGACTTTCCAACCTTACTAGTTAGCTGAGTCGCATCGCATCAAAGAAAGAAAAACATAAGACCAAGCCATGAAGCCCGTCGCGAACGGATCACTTCAGCTGTAAATGCAGATGATTTTCTTTGTTTTGTCCAATTAGAGTCAATTACCATGCCAGTCGTTCGATTCCTCAATTGGTTGTTCTTGGCTATTCTATCTACTACTTCCCTTGAATTGATTCCTACCCCGTACATTGCTCAAGTGCCTGCCCATAATAAAGTCTTGTTATACATGATAGAATAGGACAGGAAAGAACAAAAACAAATCATTAGAATCCAAAGTGTAGAAGTTTGAAAAAGTGTTACCAGCCAAGGCCATCGAAGTTGCCAAGTTTAGTCCCTTGAAATGTCCATCGTGTCACAATGCTTAACCACTTGCAATAGTAAACAAAAAAGAGGAAAGTTAATTAAATTAATACCTACAGATGATTATTACAGCTCGCAGTTCCGAAATACTGGAACATGAACTCTATAAGGTTAATTGGAATACGGTTGATATAAGGTTAATTGGAACACAAACTCCATAAGGGGCTTTTGCGCACCGGGATTTGTACCTCAAGTGAGTCGACTCAGTCCATTTGGGGGTCAAAAAAAGTTTAGTCAAATTAAACTTCACCTCAATGTGTAAAGCATAAAAATGACACAATGAAAGAAAGAATACTATCAGGACCTCTCTTAAATGTCAATATGTGACCGGTCTATCGTCATTCTAACCATTTAAGGTTCAACAAGGTAATTAAATCATTTATCAAACAAATTGAGGAGCATGGACCACAAATACACAACAAACAAAATACAATACTGAATTGATTAAAAAAAGCCAAAGATGAGTGACGGATACGAATTTCATAAATCAAATCTCAATCACAAAGACATCAATTACAATTCTCACAAAATACTTCTGTAAAACAAAAAGACTCATTAAAAGCAAAGGATAAGGAAAATCAATCATTAAAACGAAAGTACCTAAATATCTTACATGTGGAGGGTACGCGATAGCATCGTAGATAGCTTGAAAGCCTCGTCATATCTCTGGAACCCAGATCTTCCCAATGGAAAACCCCAGAAAACAACTTGCATCTACACAAAAAAAAAAGATCATTGAAATGCAAAGCCACAACTTTAAGTCAGCCATAAAACTTAAACCAAAGCCCTAAACTAGGGCTTACGGAAATAACTCGACAAATATAGATACATGTACATCTACACACACCGACACAAAGAGGAGAACATACTTCGGCGAGGTAGACGATGGTGGCGTTATTCAGTGATTATGGCCTGTGAAAGTTGCATCGTAGAGTGGTGGTGGTTGGACAGAAGAAATAGTCGACCTGCGGCATCCACCTCTGTAGAGGGGGGATCGTCACCCCCAAGAGAGAGCAGGTCCGGGAGAGGCAGGACCGGCCTGATGTTTGGGTTGGCCAAGCCCAAACAAAAGCTTGGTTGCCCACTTGATACAAAATTTTAAACAAATATATATTCAAGTAAAGAATTTCCAAAAAAATTCAAGAGTTATTTTAGGGGCCCGAAGCAAACTCCCAATATTGCGCCCCCTAAATCTTCGAGAGTTCTTTTAATAAATTTATTATAAAAGATAAATGCAAAAAAAAAAATTAATAATTTGAAGAATTTTTTTTTTGAAGAAAATAAGAAAGTATCATCATATTTTAACCATGATTTGTTTCAAAAAAATTAATAAATCGTGTTAGGTCGCTCAATTTATTTTCAATTTTTCGCCATTGGGATATCACTTGTACATTATTGGTGTGTCTGTTAAAAGCTAAATTTCTAACAATGTAATTGAGTAATGTGATTTCGTAATATTGTGGATTGAAAAAGAAAAAAACAAAAAGTCTAGAACCACACTCAAATGCACCCACATTTACAAAAACATATGCATAACTATGTGGGGCTCACTCATATAACACCACCATGATCCCATATATTTACAAGAGTGTTATGTATAATTTGAGTGTATATTTTGAGTGTGATCTAGATTTGCTAGGGGAAAAAAGGGAAAGAAATTAAGTTGCCCTTGAGAATCTTTGAGTGGATATTGAAAAAAAAAAAAAACTAAAATAAAGAAGGAAGGAAGAAGGCAAGAAACAAAAAGAATAACAATGTTGCCATTGGGGTTCGAACTCACCCCACTAAGGACTTTGGCATCGCCTTTGACCATCAAACCAAATGTTCACCTTGTGTTTCTTATGGAAACATTTTATATTTATATATAACTTACGGTTTTTTTTTTTTTAAGTTGTCCCTCCCGGGGTGGGTTTGTAACGTCCCAAATTTTCATAAACATAAATAGTAGATTATCCACGTGGAGGTCAACTGTCACGCCCTCAATTTTACAAATAAATATACGAACATAATCCACGTGGAAGTCAATAATTCCATAGTCAAGGTCAAAGTCACATATTACAACCGACATGTTTAAGGTCAACAAGTCACAATGTCTACTGGTACACGCACCCCAAATAGAGTTAAACAAATCCTAAGTGTTATTACATAACTAATAGTAAAAAGATGAATCAAAATAGAGTTACAAAATCATCTCATCAAAATCATAAGTCCAAAGATGACAAAATAACTCCGCCATTGAGCTTTCAAAAAAATAATGCATGCATGCACTTCAAGCATTCCATGTCATGTTCCTCCATGCTGGGTACCTGAAATTATAAGGGTGAGCTCACTAGCCCAGTAAGAAAACGTCTATCTATCTATCCTACTTGGAAATGCGATGCACATGAGGTAAAGACAAGAAGATGTAGGTCGACACAAGGTTAGAGCATTTGCAAATAACACAAAGAGATAAACAAGCTTGAGAGTTCTTATAGCGATTTAATATTCACACCACCGTACCCGACACGATGCGTGTGTCCAAAGTGTTTATTTTTCGTATTACATGTCCATCATTATCATTTCATCATCACATTCCTCGCGACACGCCCGGAGGGCGGACCGAGTATCCTTCCGGGCATACCATATAAGCCCCGTGTCCACTTTCCCCTTGGCCAAGGTACATTCCTCGCGAAACGTCCGTAGGACGAACTGAGTATCCTTCCGGGCTACCATTTAGGCCCCGTATCCAATGTTGCAAGTCATAATTCCATTCGTTAAGTTTTCGTGTTAACCTCGTGTCAAACGTGATAAACGTGTCAAATCATTTATACATACGCATTCCATAACCCAAACTCGACAATTTACCAATCAATGCACCAACCGTATATGCCAAGCTTCCATTAATCCTATCAACGTAAAGGCACACTCAACAACAAGGATTTCCCATGGCTAATAAGTATCTAAGTGTCACCGAATCTAGAAATCACATTACATGAGTGGAAAACATGTTCGGAGGCCAAACAAGTGCGATGGAATAGACCAAAACTCAAGACAGGAATTGTCCAACAATCTGCCAAAACCGCCCAGTCCTGCCTGGGCGGAAATTCCAGACATCACACCCGAAAAACTACTCAAAATGTGATTTTTGGGAATTTTGCTCTAAAACTCCAATTTCAATGATTTCGAAGCCAAATATCAATAGAATGGAGTGTAGGGGAAAGATTCAATAACTAATTTAAGTGGGGAAACAATAATCAACATGAATCAAGGTGTTTCCCCCTAATCAAAGTTACAAAAAAAAAAAAAAAGGTTTTCAAGTGGGTTTGATATAATCTAGCAAGAATGTCAACAAATTGAGCTACAAGGGAGTAATGTATCAACTAATTTACAAGGAAATCACATGGAAGCACAATATTAACATGTATTAATCCAAAATGACTAGAAATGTGATTTTCAAGGGGATTTAGTATGAACAAGAGAGATGGGGGAACAATACACACACACACACATCATATTTACAAGTAGAATTGATAGAAATTCCCCTACCTCTTGAGATTGAGCTTGGAAGCCCTTCCAAAAGCAAAACCCAAACCCTAGCTTCAAGATCCAAGAATGTTCTTCAAACCTCGGAGTGAAATAAGCACACCAACGCGTAGAGCTCGAGATTTTATGAAGGTTTTGTGAAGGAAGTAAGCTTGGAACTTGAGAGTTGGTTTGGATTGGTGGAGAAAATGAGCTTGAGGAGCTATGGAGGAGAGAGAGGGAGGAAATGACTGATTTTGGGGGAAAGGGATGAGTTTTTCTCTCTCTTCTCTCACCACACACACATATACATATACACCTCATCACACCCTTAAGTCAAATTACACCAAAAGCCCGAACGTGGCGTGTGTAAACCAATTCCACATCAACACTACAGATCACATATATCCTCTCATCACTTAACCAATTTTATCATTTTACGCAATTCCACACGTTACCCCAATGTTATTTATGAAAAATAAATAAAATTTTACGGGTCTTTACAGGGTTGCCCAAGTCTGGAGGCTTGCTCGGCTTACCCCTGGGCCGGCCCTGGAGAGAGGCAAGCAAAGGCTCGATAGGCCAGTGGGCTAATTTAGAATTTTTCAAATAAAACAATAGGCCGAAAACTTGGGTCGTTACATTTTACACATTTCAATACACTTTTAACCTTAAGAACAGCCCAGTGGGCTAATTTAGAATTTTTCAAATATAATTTCAATTTGTAAATTCTATTTCATACAAGTTAATTGAACATATGACAGAATTAGTATGCTGGAAGGTTTTAAAATGAACGAAAACATGGCTTTTCAATACCCAAAAATGGACGTTAAAAGCCAGAAAATGTACCCTCTATCAGGTACGTAGCCTATTCCGATTTTTTTTTTTTGGTCAACAATTAAGATTATGTTAACAAAAGCTCAACTATGCTTACATAACGGAGTTCATTTGGAAAAATTAAAATTTATCATCTATGTAATAAACTCGAGAAAAACATTAGACGGATGATATCTTTCACTCCAATCCCGTCATCACAAGATTGCTACTTATTACAACATTTAACGAAGAAGTAAAAATTAAAATGTCAATCTGCCTACATATATATATATATATATAGAGTTCACTTCCAGTCCAGACAGGAATAAAATCCGGACCATCATTGCTTCGTCATTTTCCGGACCAAATCTCAACGATAATATAGCGTTTTCACAAAAACTGCTCTGATCAACCCCTTCCGAGTGTTTTTGTTTCACGAATCTTCGCGTTGGACCTTAAAAACACGTTTTAAACACATGTAACGGTTCGGATCGTCGAGATTTGGTCCAGAACATTGAGGTCTGGACGGGTCCGGATTATATTGGTTTGGATGGAAAGCTTGCTCTACTAAATATTACTCCCTCCCTCCGGATTTATTTCTCTACAAACATATTTTTTCAAGTCTCAAAATATTTGTCCATTTTCGAAAGCCAAAGGATAAAGTAGGGGAAAAAAACAAACTCAAAAAGTAATGAACAAACTCAAAAGATAATGGAAAAATAAAAATAAAATCCCCAAAACAGATTAATAAATCCTGATGGAAGGAGTACTTGCCCTTAACATAGCCTTAACGTGCCATAAGGATTTGTGTGGACCTTGTGGTCTTAAATAACTTGGTGTCTTGGTCTCGAGTCCTTGCCATGTGGTAAGACTAAATTGAAAATGACACCATTTCCTTATCTCTTACCAGAATACTTGGAATATGTAATTGAGATTTGAGACTCCCAATTAGTACTCCCAACGTTCTATAATTTTCTTCAATTTCTTTAGAGTCGTGTCATTTTTGGGACAAAAACATTAAGTACTTTTCGCAATATTTGTTCGATCAAGTTAATTTTTTTAAGTGTATAACTCACTCGATGAGGTTTACAAAATAAACGATTCCAATTATTGTTGTGGGCTAAAGAGGGACCTACGATGGCCCAAAACTGGACCGGACTGGATCACACAAAAACTGGACAGGAGCTTCGTCCCAAAAATGGTATTTTAATAGATAAATTAAAATTTTGATTCTTTTAAACTAAAAAACAACCAGTAGAAGTTAGGGGCTGCTTTGGATTAATAATAAAGTCGGGTTATATTATTGTCTTTATTTTAATTTTGTTAGTTTTGCAACAATTTTTTGTAGATTATTAGTTCGTCTCGATGAGAGTAATCTAAAAAATTCAATATGATCAAAAATTTTAAAAAAGTTCGTTAAAGAAGAAAATAATCCACAACAAACAAGCTTTTTCTATTATTTTGTCTTTATTAAAAAAATAGTTTGGGGAATAATTTTTTATTTTTTAGATTCCTCTTGTCGAGACGAACCAATAATCCACACAAAATTAATGCGAAACTAACAAATGCGAAATATATTGGAACAAAGGTAAAATAATTATCCGCCTTAATTATCTGCCTTAAAACTAACAAAAGTACTGTTTGTCGTCCAAACTCTACGGGCAAAGTTTTTTTATTTTTTTTATCGGCAACTCCACGGGCAAAGTTGACCGCAATATATTCTTCATTTTTGTTAGGATGCATTTAATAAATAGAAGAGAAATTGACTACGACACATATTACTAGGATGTTTAATACTGTATTCCATTTGCTATAAACTCCGAACACCATGGTGCGGCATGCATACGTATTCATTGCATCACAAGGTTTCATAGTTCAAATTTATTTGAATTTGAAAGATTTCTTTTAATTTCCATTCCAATTTGAAATTCCTTTTTCCTTTTTTTGGATAATAGAGAGAAAATTTTATTAACCACTGCGGAATGCCAGTACAAGTAGACCTAAATGATGCAATTGTTCAAAACGTAGGGAGACCTGCAACGTCATCACAGCTAACCTACACAAACAAAACACAACAAAACAAATTCCTTAGCGTCATTCGCGTAATTCAAAAGTGATTCGATCAGAAAGGGCTAAACAAATTGAGGTACATCCGAGGCAATTAAATTTGGTTAGCGGAGCATTCCCTTAGAGCATCTCCAACTGAGGTAGCAAAATCGAAACTAAATTTTGTTTTGATATCCATATCAACAAAGGGCACTCGAAGGGATGTAATTTATCGAAACGAAACCTAAACCCCCACACCTAAACTCCAGACAGAAAGCCAAAGAGCACCAAAACACCCAAAACAAAAACCGAAACCCCAACACCTAAACTCTCTCTCTCTCTCTAAGTTTGAAAGGTGAGAAATGTCTTTTCAAACTTCCATGTCATCAAGTTAATGATTCATGATTGGTGAACTAAGCAATTTATTTCAGCAAAATGGGTCTCTCTCAAAGTACTAAAATCGACAAAAAAGAGATGCAAAATAAAGATCTACTTTGGAATAGAGCAACATACCACATGTGTCGCTAAATTATTTTTGTAGTGAAAGCTTGCTACGTTCCTCCATTGGAGATACTCTCAAGGAATTAACAACATAATGAATTTCTTTTTACTAGTGTATATGTGTTAAATTTCTTGAAGGGTTCCAACCTTAAATTAATTAGCAATAGGTGGAATAACATCTAGAATTTATTAACCAGACTTGGG
Organism: Gaultheria prostrata; assembly: GCA_036023075.1. Taxonomy (NCBI): domain Eukaryota; kingdom Viridiplantae; phylum Streptophyta; class Magnoliopsida; order Ericales; family Ericaceae; genus Gaultheria; species Gaultheria prostrata. Next base: position 11,627 of record JAXBDA010001424.1, on the reverse strand, counting down.
TAGCCTAGATAGACAATGTGGGATTTAAATATTTAACACCCCCTCACGTGCAGCCCGGATGCACGTGGAGGTACAAATTGAAGAGACTGAAAGATTTGACTCGAGCGATCACGGGAGTGCAGCCACCCAAGACCTAGCTCTGATACTATGTTAAATTTCTTGGAGGGTTCCAACCTAAAACCAATTGACAATAGGTGGAATAGTCTCTAAAATTTATTAACTAGGTTTGGGTGGCCTAGATAGACGATGTGGGATTTAAGTATTTAACAATATGTGATCTGTTCAATCTCTGTTCCTTCTCCAAAGATTAATGAATGTTTTAATTTGCCGATCGAAAAAAAAAGGTGAATAACAAGATAAGATTTAGATCAAATTTGAAAAGTCATGCCAACAGACTCCAAGGGACAAAGCAATCAAATGTCCTAAGCTATATTGGTTAAAAGTTTCTTTCTTTAAAGAGTGACAACTGACCCTAAATCATGGCATCAAAACAATTTTTCCGCAAGAAAGTTAAATGTTATTTTCAGTGCAGATTGGTAAATTTTAAATTGATTTTTCTTTCAAATGAAAAGCTCAAAATCAAAATTACAATTTATCCATCAAAAGAAAATAAGGAATAGCGGCTATTCAATGTGTATATGCTTTTGATATAGCCATAACTATTATCTTTAAAGAACCCAATTAAATGGATAGGTTTATTCAAAAAATTGAGCAACTAAAAGCCTAATTATCGAAAACAAAAAATCTATCTTGCTCCAATCAGAAAAGACAGAGGAATTGATTTTGGAGGGACAAAGTGCTGAAGCAAATTGATTTACCTATTAACTTTTCGAAATGACAAAATAATAATTGTACAAACTTTTACTCAATAATTTTACAAAATAGATAGTTTTTTTTAATGGCAAAAGAAAATTTCATTAATCTTGAAAGTGTTACAAGATTAATAGGACCAGAAAACAATATCATGCACAGAGCAATCTGCCCAATCCGAGACCCAACCCGACGATGGGCAAGAAACAAATTGGGGAACCCATTGGGACAACGCCCACCTTAAAAAGACCGAAGCCCAACACCCATGAGGGAATAAACCCAAATAAACATTAAGCTCAAAGATATACTAAGGGCCTAACAATGCCCAAATAAATGGGCTAGGCCCAACCAATAAACCCTAATCATCAACCCAACGTTCCACAGCCACCATAAGGGAGACAAGCCGCTGTTACCACCGTCACCGGGACCCGGGGAACAAGCCCCTATTGCTGTCCGGCTACAAAATAGATAGTTACTAAGGGATAGACAAAAATAAAATCCTACACTCTTATTTGAGGACGGAAGGAGTACTATTTGGTATGAAATTTACTTTCTCCCTTGCAATAGCTCGTCTTTGATAAGTATCCAATGATTGATTCATAAGCTAGAACCCTATCGCCAACTCTTCTAAATTTGGAGGCGCATACATTTCAAACTTTCCTAGAGAAAGGAAACCAGGGAGGCGGGGGTCCAAAAGTACATCCTTGTGGGATCCTTCAATTTGGAATGTTGTATCCAGCATTCTATCCATAAATTCACATCGAGATTGAAAAGTCTAGGAACATAGTTTCGGGACATTACTCTAGACAAAATTGTGTCTGGAACTGTTGGATGTATATAGATTTTAGACTCACATGATTTGAACGTTTCCGAACGCAGTTGTGTCTAGCGTTGTTGACCAACTACTTGAGAATGATGATTGACCACGCAATTGATCATGATGTCTGCATGTATGATTCTTTATGTGATGCAAAATGAAACTCATCACGACCTTAATTGACGAAATGAGACGTTCATATTGTAGTACGCGATGCGTTTATCATCCACGGAAAGAATGAGATAGATCGGACTCAGTAGTCGGTATCCATCATATTTTTTGTAGAACGTTTTCAGTGGAGAAATGGATGGCCAAACTCTTAGTCTTAACATTCATTTCTTTGCCGACAAGAACAATTCGACCAAGGGTTTACTAATGCCAATCGACCTGACTTTTTAAGTAAATGTTATACACGATGAGACCTTCAAAATGAACGGCTTGGATCATCAAATACGATGGTGGTTGGTTCCATTTCGCATCACATGAGCGACAATATGAGAGATCTTCAACGTCTGAAGGATTAGAGTAAAAATGGTGATCTCAAAATCGCTTCGATCTGCTTTGAATTTCAAAATGTTAAAATGCAATTATTTCTTCTTAAAAGTTGCAATTTCCAAAAATAGATCAACAAAAAAGGACCGAGGGAGTGATTAAATGAATTCGCATCGCGGTAAATTCTTGAGAGATCAAATTTCAGAAGGAAATGAGAACAATTCAGGAGGATCACATTTCTGCTGGGTATCACTGACACAGAGAACTACAAAATAAAAAATAAAAAACACACAACACTCTGATACAAAGGGAACTTTTAAAATCAAGAAAACAGACTACTATATTTGAAAAAATTAACATTAACGTACTCTTAGGTAAACTAAGGTACTTATTCAAATTGTCCTGATTCTGAATCGAAAATACTGAAGAAAATGGAATTGTATGGTGGCCGGTAATGAGAAAGTTAAGCAGAACCCTTGAGTTTCTTAGCGATGCCAGCAATGTATTTTCCTTGGTGGAAAGCTTGCGCAAGTTCAAGCTCCGTAGGCTGTCTTGAGCCAGCCCCTGCATAAGTTCCGGCACCGTAGGGACTACCACCTTTCACATTCTCCATCTCAAACATTCCGGCTCCAAATGTGTAGCCGATTGGCACGAAGATCATCCCGTGGTGAGTGAGCTGAGTAATGGCTGTTAATCTGTGTGATTTGAAGGGGAGAGTTTTATGAGATGAGTCATTTTCCTTTTCCAATTTCAACTTAGGAGAGCGAAAACACAGAAAAAAACATATGAAATAGGGAGATATGCACGAATGGAACTTACGCGGTAGTCTCTTGACCGCCTCCCTGAGAACCGGTGCTGTAGAAAATCCCAGCAGGCTTTCCAGCAAGCTTTTGGGTTCTCCAAAGACCACCGGTTGCATCGAAAAACGCTTTGAATTGGGCAGCCATCATCCCATATCGAGTCGGGAAGCCGAAAATAAGCCCATCTGCCTCACCAAGCTCCTCTGGTGTAATGATTGGCACGTCGCTTTTCGGTGGTGCACCCATCTTTCCTAGAACTTCTTCAGGAAGTGTTTCTGGTACCTGTCCCATTTGGTCACCATCAAAGACTTGTGTCCCATTTGGTCACCATCAAAGACTTGTAATCATGATTATGAGTCACGCTAGGATATAGGAAATGTTGGTCCTTCATTTCAAACGTATTAGTACCACATCAGTCGGTTCGGAGAGATTAATCAGTGGCCCTGGGACCCTTACCACAGGATCACGTGAGATCCGCACACTTAGTCTGACCTCCATATAAGAGTAATCGTGCGGTGGTGAAGAGCCCCGGGGCACCTTTTATCGTTGATTTTGGACCGACTTCCAATTCGAATAGGGTGCTTTACATAAGGTATTTTCCGTTTTTCTTCTTTCGAGAGAATGTAAGAAATGGAAAATGATAAACCAAAACAGTTTTTGCCAACGCCAAAATTTCAGTGCGTGAGATCTTTGTACCTTGCACGTGATACAAAGTCTTTACATACTTAAAAGTTTAGGCTTTAACAAAAACAGTTTCTGCATCAGCGTTATTCTTACGTACAGGAGAATAATAACAAAAAATCATCTAAACAACAGATCAAACATTAGTGACAAAACTGCTATGTCCTTGTTGATCAGGTTTGCCAATAAAATTTCACAAACTCAAAAAAGAAACTAATTAATGAAGGGACGAAAGTGCAAAGACAAAAAACCAAACCTGCCATAGTTTTGCTTCAACTCCTTCCACAGATGCAGCTCCTTTCTTAATTTCTTCTGCTAGTGTCGCTACATGTCCGTACATTGAGTAGTAACTGTGAATCCACGATAATTCATTTTCCATTATCCAACAGTTGGAAAAAAAATGTAGAATACCTCAAATTATACTCCTAGCTTCAAAACCTTGTGATTTTCCTTCTTTTTTTTTTTTTTGAATGGGAAAAAGGGTGGGAGGGGTCAATAAGCATAGCAACCCCTCTGGGCGTGACCATAGGGGCTCCCGACCCGCCAATGAAATATTCTGTTCGAGCCATAGCTACTGTCCATGAACAGAAGCGGTCACCATGGCTCCCCAAAATATGCTTTTAAACTTAAAAATTGTCAAATTTCTGCTTATCTTTACTTTGTTCATATAAAATTAAAAAGTTCGATCACTCTATATTTTTTAATGAATGAGTTTTTTTTTTTGGTAGAAGCTGGAAATTGCATGGTTCAAATCACTTTTGCGAGCCTAGAGTCCTCATTCCACTAACAAAAAAAGTTTATTTCAAAAACCAAAATATGTCATTCTCTCACAATATATCACATAAAAAGCCGTGAAAAGTCATTTTATTTTTAAAAATGCCCTTAATGGAACACCTAGGCCTACAACGATCCAATACCATACAGAACTAATTAGATAAATACCGAACTGGAGCCAGAATGAAAACAGAGAAAATTGTGAAAGAGGCAGAACTGTTTTTCCCCCCCTTGATTATTAAATAATTTTACGAACTGGTACATTAAGTTAAGTGGAGGGATTTCGGTTCCACTAATTAAAAACACATTGTACATTAATAAATTCAACAAATGACAAGCAAATTTATAATTTTGCATAAAGAAAGCACGTACGTACATCAAACACAGAGCCAACCATTTTTATAATCAAAGAATCTCATTTGACAGAATACAGATTTGACTTTTAGTGGAACCCATCAAATTTGAAATATATTTAAGAAATGTACAGACAGAAAGAATCGTTAATGTTTGTTTATAACGTCTTAGAGCAAGCCCAACAATAACTTAGTAAATTAGGCAGTGTACAGTGCATATATCTATTATAACTTGACATTTTTTTTATCAATACTCCAACAACACTCTCTATTATCCTCCCTATTTTTAATAAAATATAATATATAGGGGAAAAATAAGAGAGAGACAAGAGAGAGAGAAAAAAGAAAGAAAAAGTAGCCAGCAAAGAGGGGGAAGGAGAGAGAAAAAGAATAAAAAAATGGGTAGGGAGTGAATAGTGCCTCCCTAAATGGGAGGGATTTTAGGGAGGTACTATTCATTTTTGTATTTTAGGGAGAGGTTTAGGGAGTCTCTTGGAGCCTAATTTTGGAGTTTGGCTCCCTAAAATAGGGATAGGAGCCAATTTAGAGAGTTTGTTGGGTTGCTCTTACATCGTACATCAGCTAATTTTTAGGTCCAATCTCACTATCAACTCACGCAACCCGCTAAAAATAATGTTGAAGACTGAATAGACTGACTCCGCAAGAATCGATTGCACATATCTTGTTTCGATCTTGGAGTCGATTGTCGAAGTAAACGGTATGTATCAATCCTAAGTCTCGGGTCTTTACCACTATGTCAATCGCACAATGTTTTGCAAATCAATAAGACACAATTAGCTACAAAAATTGAAAACCCAGAAGGAAAAAGAAAAAAAACCCATGATTGATTCCTCTCCTATTGCAGTAATGAGTAGAAGCAAAAGAAGTAAAACAGAGCAATAACCAAAATGAAATCGGGGTCCCTGTAGCACGAAGCGCTCCCATCCCGGCCGTCCATTTCGGCAGTCACTGATTCAGATATGTTTGTTAAATCTGAACCATCGATTACGGGGATGGACTGCTCGGACGAGTGCTGCACGGAGGGGCGCTACAGGGACCCGGGTTTCAACCAAAACAGTGTATCACATCAGAACTCATTGAGAATAAATCCAGAGAGAGAGAGAGATGCATACACAATATAGACTTTGGTGGCCATTGGATTGGAAGAGTGTCTGTGGTTTATCCGTATGTGTAGAAGTTCTGTTTGGAGAGTGAAACGTTGACGGAGGATTGTTTATGGGAAGAAGAGAGGGAAGGGCGCTCTGTATTTGTAGGCGCAGAGAAATAAAATAAAATACTCCAAATCTGACCGGCTGAGCCTTTTTCTTGTTGTTTTACCGCTCTGAATGATCCATTTTTAACGGGCCAAGTCTTCCGTCATTACATTTGTCATTGAGAGTTGATGTCACCCTATCATCATGATTATGCAAAATTGAACTCATGCTATATTCCATGATTCCAACATTTTGGAAGAGAAAACAAGAGGAATGTGATGTTATGCTTTCATTATTTCGAAGTTTGGAAAAGACAGAAATTAGGAATTTGATTGTTGGTAACATATTTAATAAGGAATTACATAGGAATCTGATCTCTCCATTACCCAATGAGAATCTTCCTAACTCAATCATTAAAAAAATGAAATGTTTACTTTGGAAAATTTCCCAAATAATTATTTCCAAAGTGTAAGATTATTGAATTAATTCAAACATGGGAATGAAATTAGTAATTACTAGAGGTATTGAATTCGGATTTGGAGTTGCTGATGTGCAACACCATGCACAGCAGGTGCTGTGCACCATCCGGCCGTCCATTGGTCGGATGAACGGCCCAGATTTCATCTTGCACGCGCGACAACGAATAGTTCAGATGCAAAGGTGCCGATGTGAAATCCGGGTCGCCCATCCGAGCAACGAACGGCTCGGATGGTGCACAGCAGGTGATGTGCATGGGGTGCACAGCAGCAACCCCTTGTCCAATTCGTTGAATTCCCAGTAATCATATTTCTATTCCTACTCAAGAAATTTTGGATCCGGGGGGTGTTGTGCGGTGCGTATTGTGCGGCAAAACAATGTAGTTTTGCCGCACTTTCGGGCATACCTCTGAAACCTCCAAGGGCCCTGTTTGAAGGGGGAAAAAAAACAATTTTCAAAGTGCCCAAACCCAAAGAGCCTAAACCTCCTAAAATTGAATCCCAAAAGCCTAAACCCAAAGTGCCTAAACACACTATACCCTACCCCAAAAAGCCTAAACCCCCTAAAATTGAATCCAAAGTGACTAAACCCACAATACTCTACCCCAAAGAGCCTAAGTCCTTTAAAATTGAATCCCAAAATTAACTCTGAAAACGATATTTTTTTTCTTCTTCCAAATAGGGCCCTTGGAAGCTTCAGAGGTGGTTTTGCCGCACAACACGGTGCAACCCCCCCCCGGAAAGAATTTGGTTCACAGTAATTATATTCTTATTCCTACTCAAAATTCTGATTATCCAAATTTCCAAACATAGCTTAGCTTAATCTGAATAGACCATAGGGATTCCCGCGGTTTTAAAAAGCTTAGTTATCTAATAATACTTGACGAACTTCCCCAAACATCACCATGTGCTAAGTCTACTCTTTAATTAAATAATAATGACTCCGTTTCGTTTCGTTTTGATCTATCCACTGCAGCATAAAAATAATGAAATACTAGTTAAAAAGTTTACATTTCCCACTAACTTGCTCCGAACTTACTACTTAACCCATCCATAGTGAATGCTCTAAATTGTTGGGTGAATAATTCCACCGTTCACTAGCTGAATGACTCCATTTCCCTGTATCATATAAGAGTGGTTACAATCGCATAGAATTTGGGAGTTGAGGCTCCCTGAACCAGAATACAGTATAGATTCACATAATCACATGTAGAATGTGATGGAGTAAGATGAATTTGCCAAAAACAATAGTTTATTATTTTGTTTATTTATTTATGTAGTATACGGACTTGGATTAGAATAGAATAACACATGAATGCAAAAGGGTTGATAAAATGATCATAAAGACAGTCTTAAATATTTTAGGGCCATGAGCAATTTGAAAATTCAAAAATTGTACAACAACATTATACTTTGTGTTGCTTTTGCAATCTTTTGGGGGTTCACATTTCATTTTATTATCAATGAAGTTCCCTTTTTTTCTCAAAAAAAAAAAATTTATACAAATATATATGGGTAAATTTTGATCCATTTGCTTTATATCGAAAAATAATTAGTCTAAAAAGATATACATAACACAATTCACAATTACGGATAAAAATTGAACCAGGTGCGCGTATCAAAGTATTCCAATCGGATATTAGAGGTATTGAGTCTTTCACTTGCAAAATCGATTTTATTCTTGAATATTCAACATCTCATGATCAATATCTTTCTTAATGATGACATATTCCATTTGCCATATTCCATTAAAATTTTCTTTTGGCATAATTAACAAAGATAATAGTTATTCAATCAATTCGGATCTAGAAACTTCTTTTATCGACCTTTTGAAAGCAACATAGTGGGATAATCGATAAAATATAACAATAGTTTTGTTTCCTTTTAAAAATAACTAATTTCCCATTGATTTTTTTTAACATCGAATATTTCGTTCATAATGCAAAAGCGGCAAGTACAAAATGATTTAATCATAAAAAGTATGAAAAAACTACAACATGAGCATTTCAAGTTAAAAAGCATAGATATATAGCACCACGAGAAATTACAGAATTTAGTCACCAAAAGGATCTACTTAGTTGCCAAATGTCTATCGAATAATTTGGGTGCTCATTAGTGAGATGCTCTGGACCATGAATGAAGGAACTAGAAAGCATGGTAATGAACACAGAACTTAATTTGGATCTCTAGGTCTGCCCTCCCTAATGCCTTTCGACTTTGATTTGAGGGTATGATTCTGCAGCAAAACGTCCATGTAGCTCCTCGGTTCTTGGAGATTTAGGGGGGCCACTGTTTCAGTGGTACTCTGAGAGCAGTCACGTTGTACATATTGTCAATGGTTAGGTCTGTCTCCAATCATCCCCCGCCCATACCCCCAATGATTAATTGTTGTTATTGTTGTTATATCCCTGGTCGTAGAAATGTATTTGTGATCAAATTTGTATTGGACGCAATAACATAATATTTAGTGACTAAATCATGGTCGCAGTTGTATCCTTTTAGTGACCCATTTGTGCTGGTCACTAAATGATTTTTCAGCAACCAATAGCTAGTCGTTGCTTTCATAGTTTCATATATCATTTAAGGACTAACGTTTTGGTTACTGAATGATTTATTTGGTGACTAAAAGTTGGTCGTTGTTTTCATCTTTTTTATGACCAAGGTTTAATTGCTGAATAATAGTGGTCACCAAAGATTATTTTCCTTGAATAAATTATTCCGTCACCAAAAGTTTAGCATATCTTATTTTTTTCAATGGCAGTCACCAAAAGGTGCTTGTAGCTACAATCTTTCATTTTCAATAAATTTTATGAATACCATCCAAAATGACTTTAATTTCTTTTGCCATTGCAGAACTAGTCATCATAATATAATACAATAATAATCACCATGATACTTACAAATAACAAATCATGCATTATCCTATTGTCATGACCGTCCCCAACCTATACAATTACCAGCAAAATGCAAAACTAAATATATATAGATCACTAGAAGTTTTTCTTCTGGATAGCCATCATCCAAGCAAATGCATCGATATCCAAAATATATATATAATGGAATAGCCATCTCCAGTAAAGAGCAATGGCCAATGCTACACCTCAATACATATTCATACTATGACACTCTACATAACTACACAAACTTTGCAAATGCCAGATTGCTAGGAACAAATGCACATGCATAGACAGATTGGTAAGTAATGTGTTCACTAATTTTATTTTGGCTAAGATGTATGTAAGCACCACCCATGGGCTAACTCACCCTCTATAAGGCCAAATATTGCAAATCTATTTTTCTAGATAATTGCCAGGAACGCTAATTGTCCCATATTTGGCGAGTAAAAAAAAAATTGATCACTAATTGTTTTAATTTTCGGTGACCAAAATGCGAATGTTCACCGAAAGTGGTCACTAAAAGTGTAATTAGTTGTGGTGTATAGCACTTGCTGCAAATGAAACCCTAAATGTTATTCGGAAATAGTGACAGTTAAGGAAGATAAGGTAGAGACGCCAACAAATGAGTAGCCCAAACTAACGGAAATGAACACAAATTAAATGAAATCCCTAAAGACACAAAAGAACACAACCCTAGAGGGATTCAAGGGATCCGAAGAAAGAAGTACTCCACAAAGGGAGGGGAGAGCAAAACAAAAGCAGAAAAGGAAAAAAAAAATGCTTGTGCAGTCTTCAAATCGAGCACTGGTTGGTCTATGTAGATCTGTCGCTTTGCCATCTAAGTTAAATCCAAAGTCGCTAAAGAAACCTCATTGCCATACAAAACCTCATCACCGCACAAAAACTAGTCGCCAGACTCCGGATCTAACTTCGACGGAGTATGGGAGGAGAGGAGGGCGGTGAAGTGGGGGGAGCGGTGGAGGTGGCACAACCCCCTCCCCCAAGTAAAACCCTACTTTCTTGAAATGGGTATAGAGAGAAGGGGAGATTCAGAGAGGGAGAAAGAGGATAAGGCGTTTTAATCCGTCCCAAAGATTATCATGGAGAAAAAAAAAATTATTTTGGGACCAACAATATTTTGAGAGTGAGATTTACTTGAAAGTTTTCTAAACCAAAAATAATTCTTTGGACCTTCCACAAGTGTGAGTTTTTCTTGTTTGTTTGTTTTTTTTTTTTTTTGAACAACAATGAAGAATTCTGTTAATCTTTACATGTTGCGTATACAAAACCTAAGAGGAACAAGCAAAGATGTAACTATGAAGGGGCTTATGGGGGCAGGGCCTCCCCCATTTGGCCATCTCTATAATTATATAGGTTTTTTTTTATTCAAGTACCAAAAGTTTACATGGTCGGCCTCCCACGTACTAATCCCTATAATCTTTATGTGTTTTCACTATATTTACCTCTGTTTTATTGATATTTTTGTAGCTTTTTGGTGATATTTATGTTGTCGTTTGCTATCTTGGTGTTTGCTTTCGAAGTTTAGCCTTTTATATTCTCTTATTGCAACATATCATATATATTCTCTTTGCCGGTCCAAAAGAAAAAAAAGGCACCCAAATATTGTCTTTAGTTCAGGTATTATTTAGACATTTACCCTTTAGATTTAAACCTTAAAAAATAAAATCTCATTGTTCATTTTCCGGCCCCCTTGTATATCAAATCCTAGTTCCGTCCCTGGGAACAAGAATAAAACGACATCACAACCGGGGCTAACATTGATCCCAACAAGGTTGGAACGTGAGGGTACGAGTAACTTTTGGTTTCGACCTTTTTTTAATTGGCGAAAAGCAGTACACAAGGCCGGCCCAGGGGTAAGCCCCGCAAGCCTCCGGGCTTGGGCAACCCCCCGGGCTAGGGCAAGAAAAACAAAAAAAAAATCCCGAAGATATATATATTATATATTAATTATTCCAGAATCTTTACCAACGATGTTGCTAGCTGTTTTGGTCAGTGCACCCTAGAGATGTCCGGTTGGGCAGGGTTCAAAACCTCCTAGGTGCGTTTTTTGGCCAATTAACTTTTTATCTTGTTATTATTATTATTTTTTATCTATTGTAGATAAAAATAACTCTTACACCATAAATGTTTATTTGTTTGCGTTTTCGGCCTATTAATTTTTTGTCTTTTTTTTTTTTATCATAGTTATGTTTTAGTGGCCGTAGAGTTCAAGTTTCATATCCTTTGAAAATCATAAATTTACAATTGTTCTTTATTTTCTCTTAGTTTATTTTAATTTTACTTCTAAATTTT
>JAXBDA010001423.1:0-55101 GCA_036023075.1 Gaultheria prostrata | reverse complement strand
ATTTCGCACTGTAACTCTCTTTTTGATTAATAGAAAATAGTAGACTAGGCCGTGGTTTTTTTCTTAGGGTTATTCGAACCCTAAGGTTTTCCACGTATATCACGTGTCTTGTCTCTTGATTTATTTTTTGCTGTTTTATTATATGTTTTAGTTGTTTAATCTCTTTAAAATATTAAAGAAAAGAAAAATATAAAAAGGTTAATTTTTTTATGTAGTCCTATTCACCCCCCCTCTAGGACGTTTTTAAGCTTCCGTATAATTTCAACATAGACCCCACATTCGCCGCTTGATGTAATCATTCATTCTTCTGTTTTGATTAGCACAATCAAGTCCAAGTAATGATGCAGGGTATCAACAAATAGAGATTAGGACTAAAAGGTGCCATTGGCTTGTAGTGGAGAGGAGGGTATGCCTTTCTGTTCTTATTATAGGGGGGGACCCAATGGACATGTATGTGGAGTAATACTCTTTCCCCTAATTATAATCACCAGTGTATGCAGGGTCGGACCGGGGGTGCTAGGGGGTGTTCGGCCCCTGCGTTCCCTCGAATTTTCTACATATTTTTAGTACACTTGTAGATTTTTTTGTAAACTTACTAAAGAATGGTCCCCGCAAATTAGGCGAAAATTACAATCCTGCGTCCGCCCCTGAGTGTATGGATGAACTTTGATTGCAATCAAAAGAGTGGATGAGAGGCTATATGATGTTGGAGATAACATAATCTATGGAAAGGTGTTTAAGAAACCTTTGTGCCTGTGGAGAGTGAGTTCCACCTCCTCCCTACCTTCTTCAAATCTTCCTCCTACCTCATGATCTAGTATTATAATCTAGGCTTCAGTATGTTCTCCTTGAGTTGGCATGTACCTTCGTGTGCTTGTACTCTGTTAAATGGGAACAAATATGGTGTCATTGGCAATGCAAGCTAACTTAGCTAATTGCTCAGGGCTATTGGCAATTTGTACGATCATTATTTCAGTATCTCGAAATTAGTCGAGGTTCTATGTAAGCTGGCTTGGACACTCAATTATTATTAGAAAAATCCCCGCTCCGCATCTTAGCAGGTACTTGCTAGATCGTCTTGTTAGTTTACTTACAAATAGAAATAACATGCAATAGAGATCCATCTGCCCAAAACGTTATAAAGAAAAAGAAGATTAAAAAAATATACAAAATTATAAAGACGGAAACACAGTTTTAGAGGGAGGCTGAGGAGAGAGAGAAAAAGAACAGAGACATTCTATTAAAACTTTTGGAAGTTACACAAGAACATTCTGGTCATTTTCCATTTACAAGGGACCTCTCAACCCACATTGGATTTTCAAGGGGAGACTTGAACCCATAAACCCACTACTCCCTCCATTCCTTTCCCCCAAACACAGCCTAACACTCCTGCCCTCCTCCTTCCCGCCAATTTTGACCGTTGGCAAGTTGCTTTGGAAAACTTCTTTCAGCCATTTTTCGAACTGGTGGTTGACAAAAGACCCAAACACAACTAAAACCTCCTCTATCACCCTCTCTTCAACATCAAATTGACAATTCAGCCCTTCACTCTCACTCACTTCTTCAAAACACCCTCTGATCTTCGACAATATCATCTCTTTCACCTGGCTCTCGCTAGCTGAATCCCAGTTCCAAATGTACCTGTTCTTGATCAGTTCAAGGAACCCATGTGAGTTTTTGGATTCACGACTTAAATCGCACGAAATGCGGCTGAAATCTCGGGTTTTGGCTCCGTTTTCATTGTCCTCATCTTCAGCTTTCATGTTCAGATCAAGGCTGTTGGAGCTCAACCGCCTTGTGAACTCTTTTATGGATTTCTCATTTTCTTTCTCGTCAGTTCTCGGACTCTTGGCCTTATTTGGCAAATCCCACCCAGCTTTCCTTTTGCTATCAGAATTTGGAAGTTCTTCACTGACTTCCAATTTCATTTGGATTACAGATTTCGGGTCTTTTCCAAATTCACCCTTTGCTAAGATGAATATTGATTCACCACCATCTCCCTCTCGAAATTTTCCAGTTTCGAACTCATCGCCAAGAAATTTCATGAAGTGGTTATCAGCCAAATCAACATTTTCCAACAAAACAACAAGTTTTTTACTTTCATTCAAGGCTCTTTCAAGTCTCATCTTACCTTCTGTTTCTTCTCCCATGTTCATTTGGAAAAGCAAATCAGCTGACCCTAAAACTGATTCTGCAATCGCACGAGCCAGTCTTCTTCTTCCTATCCAATCATTCCCCTCTATCATTAACCAAGAATCTTTCTTACCCAGTCTGGATTCGATCAATGCTTCTACTATCGAAGGAATTGTTTTTGATTGCCAGGGCACATTTTCTTGCAATTCCTTACATATTTCACTCCTCCTTTCAACCACTTTATCAGTATGACCCAACTGCGAATTTCCAAGAGCAAGCGTGATTTTTACTTCTTTCCCCTCAGTTTTCTTGAGAGAATCCAAGTTTGGCTCCAGAGACGGGTGTTTCTGATAATCCCCATTGCTGAAACTGAATTCTATGTGACATGATTGTTGGCGTCTGAACCTAGCCAGAGGTGTTGCGGTTGGGATAGGCTTTGAGGCTGAGTGGGCGAAAGAGATCGAATTCAAGTCTGGAAATTTGCTGTTTAGATTAGAAGACCATGGATGTGATGATGCATGGTTGTAATAGTTCTTTCCGCTTAAGCATTGATTTCCGAGTAAAAAAGAGCTTGTGTTGTTTTGAATAGTCCTGCCTTGATGTTGGCTGTGGCACATTCTGTTCCATTTTCTCCTCAACTCAACCAAATCATCCTGAAATTTAGAGGGAAACAGCAAGAATTTAATCAGACTTTTAACCCAGTTGCAACAATAAATACCAATTGGTTGTTATGGTCGTGAATTTTCTAAAATCAAATAACCGAAAAGAGTTTTAGAGCAGTCGTATGAGCCAAGAATCAGCCGTATGGGCTGCAAACTGCGTATTCGGCAATGAGCTGATACATAAGATATACCGATCAATACGCAAGGGGTGGAGTTTGTTAATCTTCACTGGTGTGTTGGGTTTTAACGGTATGTAGTTCATATTGGCTAATAGGAGTATTAAATACTGCCGTTAACCCTCCAGAGTCCAGACCAATTAACACTACATGATTTTTGGACTTAATATCCTTACCTTTTCATGTTCTTTGGTGCCTTGTGATTGTAGCCAGTGGGGCAATTGGGTTGAACCCTTGTCCGTGTCCTTAGTGTTGCAAGAGCTTTTATACAGTGAAGCTTCTGTTTCATATTTGGAGGTGCATTCTGCACAGCATCTGAGCTTTTCTAGTTCCTCTTTTCCAGTGAAAGTAGGCTTTGTTTCCAGCACTTGAGATTGGATATGTGAGAAGGGTAGCCTTGACTCATGCCCACTGCAAACACCAGTTGATTGTTATCAACCTAGTTTAAAACATTTTGGCAATTGAAAAGACTAGACAATGTATACGAGTGGGAAAAATATTCAACAGAGCAAATTATCACCATCGTATGGTCATTATAATCTGAAGTACACATTTAAGATACGCAACACTGAAGAAATCACTAAACTATCTAGAATACAGCTTCTAATTTATCCAGACAAAAGATGATTTTACAAATTAGTTTTAATGTCATTCCCTTGACAGAGCTCAATGGAGAAAATAGATTCGTGTAGCCGACCTCAATTGATTGGACTTAAGGGTTGATTAGGTTTGGTTTGGTTTGGTTAATTTTGAGGGCATTCTTGAGTGGACACTGTTTTGTTCCTCACAAATACTGACATTCGTAAAGAAAAAACAGCACACTCAAGTCTTTAGTCGTTTTTATTCATGTTTAACTGATTTCTACTTAACGAAACAAGAAATGTCCGTTAAACAGGAGTGGTATACATCCAGACAAAGCAAGAAAGAAACAAAAGGACAGTGATTCATCTCTCTCTCTCTCTCTCTCTCTCTCTCAAGAGTCTCTTAACAACTCTACTTTTTCACAGTGGCATGGTCTGGACTGTTTCAGACCATGAAAGCTTAGCAACACTAGTAAAAGAAATACCTAAAAACAAATCTAGAATAAAAATGCTGCCTCTACTAACCTGCACAACACACATGAGAAAGGGATAGGAGCCTATGTAACTCCATATTAATTCAAGCGTATGCGCATGTAAATATTGGCAAACCACAGATTGAGAAATCTTTTTGCTCAACTTTTTGACAACACCTTTACTGGTAGGTCTTTGTGATTTGTCTTGGAGGGTTCCTTTTTAAATACACTCATACTAAATCATATGCATAGAAACTGAAATTCAATACTGAAAATTAGTAATACCAAGCGATGTGTGTAAGACTTAATTTCAATATCTTAAGAGTAAAATTGTTTGGGGAGAGAATTTAATAATCCAAAAAAAGTGCAATTGCCACATCATTTTGGTCAAAAGTTTGTGTAAGGAAAACTCTATTATACTACATGAGTAAGAAAAACAGAAAGGAAAAAGTGTTAATGCTAGCTACTACTATTACTCACCTAGTAGCATGAAGACTCAAACCAAGCCCACCAGATGGAACAGAAACAGCTTGGAGAGACCATTGGATTTCAAGAGAAGGCTGCTTCATCTGGCACTTTATGTAGGTTTCATAATTTGCAGTTCCCATTAACCAAACTCTACTGTTTAAATTGCTGTATTCAGACACCAACCTTCCTATCCCTGCAACTAGATGATCAACTGGATCATACCCACTGTTTATTACTCTTGTCTCAACTGTCCATTTCAAGTCACCGGAATAGATAATGACTCTCTCTCCTCCTGATGTGAGACAATCCACTTTCCTTTTCAGATCTGAAATGTTCTGCTCCACTTCCTCTCTCTTCATTAACCTCAGGGGAGCTGATGTGAACTGAAATTTGATGAAATGTGCTGATTTCAGTTCACCAGGAACATCTCCCCTCTCCACCCTAATCATCAAACTTTCAACAATAGCTTCAGTTAGAGACAAGGAGTCCCCAACTATGACAGTATTCCTCTTCTTATTATTCTTCCTACACAACACCTCCAAAACCAACTTGATATCTTCTTCTTTCACAGCAGAAGACTCTGTAAAGAAGAGCTTCTTTTGAGGGCGGCCGGAGGAAAAGAAAAGTGGGTTATGCTCAGGATTGAAATTCAAGAAATGGGTTTGCCAGAAATTACTGATTTCTCCATGGGATGATATTTCAGGAGAAGAAGGAGTGGAATAAACCCCAGCACCACCACCACAAACAGAGTGAAAAACAGAATCCTCTAAATTAGTTTTCACAGCTGTGCTAGAAAACCCAGCTTCCCTCATAACCCTACTAACACTAGGGTCATCTAAAATAGACAAAATGAGTTGCTCTAGTTCAACTTTAATAGCCAAAAGGGGCTGCTGTTGGTTTTGCTGGTTTTCAATGCAGCCCCTTCTCTGATGAGCTTGTGCTCTTTTCAGAGCAGCAATGAGAGCATTGGAGAGAGAAGGTTGTTGGGTATGGAGGAGAGGGGAAGGAGTTGTTGGGAGTCTATTTAGAGCAACATTGAAGCAGAGCTCAAGAGCTCTGCAGTGGAGATCAGGGAGTGAGGCGGTGGTTTGGTGGTTGTATTGAGGTGGTAATTGGGATTTGAGACAAGCCCTTTTGAGGTCAAGACTAGCTCTGGAGCTGAGGAGGAGAGTGGTGGTCACATGGAGAGGAGTGACCTGAGAATGGCCTCTCCTTCTGGCTAGTGTGAGAGAGTGCTTCAGTATCGAAGCAGCCTCTGAAGTGAGGGTCTGGTGCACTGTAAGAGCCCCTGTTCGCATCACTTACCCAAATCCACCCCCCAACACCCCCCTGTGGTTTCTTCTTGATCAGGACCAACTCTGTTTCTCTCTGTATCTCTTGCTCTTATTGTCACCCCCTTTGTTTCCTATTTGGAAGAAAGAAAGAGAATGTGTTCAACTAGGTTACAAGGTTTTCAAATGAGAAAAAAATACTTTAGAATGAAAATGATTTTGAGTAGGAGAGGAGGGAAGCTAGAGAGAGAGAGAGAGAGCGCGCTAGGGAATGGGTGTAAGGAACTTAACATGGATAGACCATATCTCATTCTTTATACTTGTTGCAACTGGGGTTTTTTCAATATTTTTGTGCTTGTGGACCTTTTGCCTATAATCTCTCTCTCTCTCTCTCTCTCTCTCTCTCTCTCTCTCTCTCTCTGTGTGTGTGTGTGTGTGTGTGTGTGTGTGTGTGTGTGTTTTCCAAGTTAGCTACAAGGTACAACAAGGCCTTTTTATTACCCTTGGCTAATACTATAATGATATTGATTATAGCTTAATGTAAAAGGTTTTAACTTTTGAAGATTATTTTGTAATTGGTGGTTCTGCAAGTTTAAATTCCATTTTTTTAGTTGTGAAAGGGTTATTATGTAACTTTGCACAATCAATAAGAAAAAATTGGAGTACCATTTTATGTAACAGTAGATATGAATATCTTTCTTTAGGAGAATAATTTGGGTGGGTGTAGGGTAACATGTGGTATCTGATGTGGTACCCGTAACGCTCTATCACAACCGTCCATTTCAATAATCAATGGTGTAGATGGAAGAGTTAAACTCTCTACCGTAAAAGTTTATTTAAAATTCGAACCATTCAAAATATTTTTGGATAGGTGGAATGTGCGCCGGGTACCGCATGTGGTACCCTACACGCACCCAATGGTTACACAAAGAAGCATTTCGTTGGTAACACAACAAATTTTCCACCAGATTTTGAAAAGATGCAAAAGTAAGATTTCAGCCTAGATCAACTACAACTTCTTACATCTCCTAAACAATGACAATTATGGCCATTTTAACACTCCCTAGCTCCACTCTCTTCTTTATGTTGTTTCCCAGAAATACAAATGTGTAGAGAGATTCAAGTGATGATGAAATCCAATGTGAATATCAATTTATATCATTCCCCTAATCCCTGATTATGTACACATTACAAGAAAAACAAGCTGATCCTTGAATGAGTGAGTGGTAATACAGTTGTCCCCTTTCTGGTGTGTTTATTCTCATGCAAAAGAGGTTTCACCAAAAAGGGGTCCACACTATAATTTCAAAATCAGAAAGTCTACGTACGCAGGATGGTACCCAGAATATGCCCAAAATTTGAAAATAAATGATCCAGATTCACAATCATTGATTTTCAAATTCTTAATATATTTTCTGTATATGTAGCAGTGCTCTTTCAAAATTTGCTGAGAGCTTAATCTGCCTTTTTTCTTGCTCCACATCACCCTTTGAATGGACAGACAAAGCCAGCAGAATTTCAAATAAAGTACTAAAGTGGAAAAAGTGGGAAAGAAGAGACAGAGTGTGATGAGAGATAAAAAGTAGAGTGTGTATCTTTTTTACCTTTTTCATGTTTATCATTTGTTCTTTTGTATATTAATTTACACATTTCAGAAGAGCAAAAGGAGAAAAACTCATCACGCCAGTCCTCGTATAGAGACAGTGTTTTATTCCCCAAGTACCACAAAAAGCACCCCTCTGTCTGCTATCCTACATAGCATTATTGGACCTTTTCCACCCATTTCTCTCTCTCTCTCTCTCTCTCTCTCTCTCTCTCTGTATGAGCCTGCAATAAACTTTTGCTGTCCTTTGTTGTTTTAACCCCAATTAATTCCATTGAGAGCATCTCCTGTCTTGCCCATTTTCCTACCCATATCTGGAATTTAGGTCAAAAGTTTCATTTGGGCCTATGTCACCTCCAATTTTTATTCATTTTTTCTACCCAAATTTATTGTTTTCCCTCCAAAATATAGATTAAAATGATACATTTGTAAATAATAAAAAGTTAAAAGAGTGTTGAGAAAAAACAGGTATGGATGTTGGTCTATCCAAATTTGGGTAAGGAAAAAAGTAAAAGTAAAACTCAAGATAGGTAAGAAAAAAAAGGGTAAGGATTGAATATACTCTAAGGCTTTTCCTTATCATCCAAATAGCTATATATGAAAAGCAAGGTTGATTGAGTAAAAGTTATGACTTGAAAATTGGATACAAATGGAATTATATCAGAATATTTATGCACATTTTTTTTTTTTTGAAGAGCTTATGCACATTTTCTTGGCCTTTCTCCTTTTAACTGCATATGTGTGGCGGAGGGGATGTTTTAGAGTGCAGAAGTGCACCACAGCTAGCCTAACATCGTGACATTTTTTCCTTAGGAAAATGATTTTGGCATTCTAAATAATAATCACACTTCATATGTTATGTGTATTTTGAAGACTAAAAGACAAACGTGTGGTTATCAAAAAATGAAGTGTCAAACTCAATTATTAGCTCTAAACATGAATCAAAACAAGTGAAAATTATTAGTACAAAGAAGAACTCCCCCATCTCATTCTCTCTCATGTAGCTCCAGACGGCCATCCGCACAGTTTTGATGCCTCCCAGTTCATACATACCTTCTTTTTTATCCCCTTGAAAATGACCAATTGGTTTCTTTGGTCAAAACTGAATAATAGTAGTTTCCTTTCCTCACTGTTTGGAATTCACGAGATCTTTTAGTTCTTTTGCATGGATTTTCTTATATCTTAAAAGGTGGGATATATATATGTTATACCTCCAAGTTAAAAAAAAAAAAAAAAACCAAAACAAAAGCAAAAGCAAGAACAAAAACAAAGGAGCCAAAAGGAGAATTGATAAAGCCTATGCCAAGGACCAAGATGGACTGATTTGAGTTGAGTTGAATATGTTTCGGGAAAGAACATTCAAATCTTTGCCAAGATTACATGCAATACCTCGCAGCCTCGCACTACTTACTGAAACAACAATTTTACACTCCGTATTTCCTTAATTCTCTCTACTTTTGCGGTTCTTAAAAAAGATTTTGTCATGTGTGATTGGCTTTTCCTTGTTTCTTTTTCTCAACAGTTAACCAACCAATAGTAATCTGCAAATTGATGTTTGAAGGTATATCTAATATAGTATTGCAGAATGACTTTTCGTGAGGAGGGTTGCGGTTGCGACAAGTGGCACGCTTAGGTAAAAATTATATTAATGATTTTCCTATAAATTTGGAATGGATATACATTCACCCTTTCCAAAAAAAAAAAAAAAGGTAAAATTTAATTGCAACTAATAATCTAATCTAATATAGTATTGCAGAATGACTTTTCGTGAGGAGGGTTGCGGTTGCGACAAGAGGCACGCTTAGGTAAAAATTATATTAATGATTTTCCTATAAATTTGGAATGGATATACATTCACCCTTTCCAAAAAAAAAAAAAAGTTCAAATTTAATTGCAACTAATAATCTAATAGAGAAGTTTAACCACAAAGAATCTTAATCACTACTCTTATAGAATTTTGAACGTGGAATCTTCTGTGCAATTGGTAAACATATCCATTCTTTTAAAATTCAAACATTTTCAAACAATGTTCCCACAAAAACAGAGCAAAATTATCTATAAAATGAGACACTTTTATGCATTAAGATTGACAGATTATTGTTACACTTTTTTGTTTGTTTTGCGAAATTGATTGAATTTTTCTCTCTAATGGCCTCTTGACTATTGTCATGGGGTTACTGACCCTGTTTTCAAATGGTAATTGAAGATTAAAGATCAATTATTTTGAATGTGATCATATAAAAAGGCGGCTTAGGAGGAGTCATGCGATAAAAAATTCCAGTCAATCCGTCGGTAGAAATACCATCTTCAAATGCAGGATTGGCGCGCACCATGTTTAGGTGTTTTTTCTTTTTCACAATGTACGTGTTATCAGTACATATACCTATTGGCTTGCTTTAGCGTAGTCTTATTAGAATAGATTTCAAACGATTTGTGACTGTTCTTTTTCATTTTCTAATCTCTAACAAAACTGATGGGCTGTCATAATAGGAAAATATGTTCTCTCAGTTTGGACGACAATAAAAATGTTGTATTGCTATACAAAACTGAACCGGTGTTTATAGTGTTGCTCCTTCCTATTATGTGTCTCCTGTTTGCCCTTTGATCTAAACAATAGCCGTTAATTCATCTTCTAAGAATTTTAGGATGGCCCCCCTTGAAATTGATTCATGATCAGTTTCATATTCCTAACAGATGCTTTCTTTCATGCTCATACTTGGCTCATATATTACTCTCTCTTTTTTGGAGGATATGAATTACTAATGTTTCCTTCTGACATGACTTTTAGCAGACGCAGATTGAGTTAAATGTTTGGAATATCGGGTGCCAACACAACTAAAATAGAAATTAAGGTAGCATAGATGTAGGGATGGCCATGACTAACCAATTAAAAATGTGTTTGTAGTGAGGAACAATAACCGTTCGATTCAGCAATCAATGATCCAGATTTAAAAAAAAAAAACTCTTCCATGGAAGAGTCTATCTTTCAACAAAATTAGACCATGAAAAATCAGTTGGGTGGATGTGATTTGCTCACTATACCCTGTATTGAGTTCCCCTCACTATAGGGCCCCCGGTTCCGATAATCAGAGAAAATGTATAGGGCATATCGTTTGATTGTTGTAATACGGGTGCGAGAACCTATAGTATGATGAACATGATTCATCTTTTACATGAATTGATTTTGACGGAGCAAAAATAACACCGATAAAAAAACCTTAAAAGTTGCTCAGTTACCATAAATGTGGGATTTCTTCAAAAGGAAACCTTTAAGACTAGCTCAATTACAATTTTAAAGTAATTTCAGCTGATAAATATATTTCCTATCCTATGGTTTTCTTGATTTTTCTACCATTCCTGTTAATTAACCGATTGCATGATTTCCTTATCCCATGATTTGTGGGACTTTTTTTGTTTTCGAAAGAAAATCTTTTGAAAATAGAATTTGGTAATCAATTAATTCCATTTAGATAATTATGTGAAGGAGATAATTATTAAAAATTAAAACTTTGATTGACTAACATACAACATGATTTCCCATGATTTTCGGGATAAGGTTTCCTAAGGAAACAAATTTGAAGGAGTACTCCTTCTGTCACTCTGCTAATATCCGGGAAGTACAAAAAGATTGGATTTAGTAAAGAAATCACTCTGATCAAGTCTCAATTATTCGATTATTCTCTGTGAATTCGAGAAAGCCTATCTTTTTTACAGTCAGTGTTCCTTTTAATCTGTGTTCGATGAATTTATTTTGTTGCTCTATTGGTAACATGGCTGGCAAAGTGATTGGTAAGTAAACATTCTCTCTAATTTTGAATGCCATTCTTGACTTTTAAGTATCACAATTGTTGAGTTAATTTATTTGTGTATTACTGATAGGATAAGCTTATTTTGTTGAACTCTTATAAATTCGTTTTGTTGCACTATTGCAAAAAAGGATTAGAAATGTGGTGGTAACACAGTCGACAAAGTGATTGGTAACCAAACAATTGCTCTAATTTTTAATGTAATTATTAACTTTTAACGATTATAGTTGTTGAGTTTTATTTGTGTTTTATGTCTTCTCTCTTTTTTTTTTTTTTTCTTTTTGACTTTTTTGTTTGAATTTAATTTTTAACTTTTAACCATCGCAGTTCTTGAATGTACTAGATTCAATTAGTTTGGTCCTTATGTGCTTTCAAGATTTTAAGTTAAGGCTTCACTCCCGGGAAAAAAATAGTTTCAAATAAGAAATTAAAGTTGTTCTAAGATGAAATTAAATATACATATTGTACATTACATAAATGTTGTAGAAGTTCAACATATTTAGGATGGCTACAAATCGACATGATGACATATCCCTTAAATTTCAATTCCCAAGCCATGCATAGCACGGGTTACTGCTAATCTATATCCATTTATCTATCTTATATATTAATGCAGAATGACTAATAGTGAAAAAGAACGTGACATACTGTAGATAGAAATTAAAATTCGAATGTCATGTTTGTACTTAAAACTCTTGACGATTGAATTTGATCGGCACTATGATGTATGAAGGTAGTAGATTTTGTACTATATGGGAGATCATGGGTACCTTTAGGAGTTCATCAGTTCATCTAGGAATTTAAGCCGATGTTCATGGATTAAAATTTGCATGTGTCTTGGATTAAGCAGGTACATAAGGAGATCTAATTACAATTACAATTTGCTTTTTGTGAATAACACAAATAGCTTAACCGCATGTATTTGAATTCGTATTTAATCATATGCACAAACATTATGCACGGGTTTTTTGCTAATAGATATATTATTGCGCACTCTCTTAATTCCCAAGTGCAAATTAGGAGCATTACTGGATAGCTTTTATTTTTTCCGCCTAAGGTAACTTAAATTCTGCATTGAAAAATACAATATGAGCAAAAAGTGGAGCCCATTTTGGTTGAAGAAGTATGCTAATTTAATTTAATTTATTTTTTATAGCCAAAACAGGCAATGCCTACATAAATTGGTTGGTGAGGTTGTCGCACAATGTCATATGTTGAGATAGATTGACAAATGTTATGTTAAAACAACTTAACAATTTAACTGAGATATGCTATTGTTCAGCTTGGCTCCCGTCTTAACCACTCACCATAGTTAGTGTCTTAGTGACAATGTAGCAGCTAAAAGTACTAAACTAACATGACACTAGCGAAGGTTTAACACTAATCCTTTTGAAAACTTGATCAAGAGAGAACATTTGTGGTGAAGATGTTCTAGTCGAAGTTAGATCTATTGTGTTTTGCACTAAATAGAAATACTTGCGTAACAGAAGGAATTTAACTCAAGTGGGGTATTGCATGATACTCTTAATAAGAAGATCACCTATGTGAGTGTGAAATGGGTCGCTTGTAGGAGAATTTTAAGGCTGAATTCTTGAAAAACACTCTCAGAAACCATTTGGTGTTCCAGGGCCAAAATGGGCACAACTGTGAGAACCAACTATGTTCGGAAAGATTCTGTATGAATTCTGTTGTCTTGGTTTACACAAACACTGAGCAGTTCAAGGCATCGCGTCCACTGATTAGCAAGTAAATCCAATAGTCTATCACAAGGGAAGGTTCAAGGCCAAAAGCTACCTATCCTATGCAAGAAATTTCCATTTGTACTCTCTCAGTGTCTGCATTGTTTTTGCATTGTTTATCCGACCAATTTCATTCATGTGAGAGATTGTTGGAAAATGTTATAGCATATAATATTTTCTTTTAGGTGTGAATGTAAATTGACACCTTTGAAGTCGTGTTTTTTGAGTGGCAATTGTTCATTGCTGACGGATGTGCCCTTTATGAAGTTATGTGCCTCTTACTTTGGTAACTATCCTGAATAGTCACCAGTCATAGTCTATACATATTGCTTCTTTCATTTTCATAAGTTGGTTTTTTCAAAACTTTCATTGGGTTAGAGACTTTTCATTTGAGAGGGTACAAACACAAGTTTGGTTTGACAAACCATAGATTGTATTGCTGCTTCTGTGACATGTTCAATCAAGTAGTGTTGGGAGATAGACATCAATGCAAACCGTAAGCATGTAGCTGGGGCGAAATCTGTCTTAAGTGTAGAGTGTTACACTCGCTTTGATCACAATTTTGTTCTGATTGATTTCCAGGTTTCGCATTTGGATTTATTGCATTTTATTTTTATCGATCATATATATCACAAAAAGTAAACATATTTTCTAACAATTTTAAGCTAATTCAACTAGTGTTCCAGCACGGTTTCTTCAATGGAACTAGATCCTTCCCAGTTTGGTTCTCATAGGTCCTTCTCTAGTTTGCACTTTTTGGGGCCCTTCCTAGATCCACAAAAATGACCGGAACTGTTCATGTTGTATATCTCATCGAGAACTTTAACCACGTCAAAAATCATATTGATTTGATACCGATCGATACTTGATCGGTTCAAATTTATATTGAAAAATTATATATCATTTGCATAGGATTTGAACCCATTTGTATGTGTTTTTTTAAAATGAATATGTGCCGATCAAATATCAAATGGTATTTGATCAACATAATTTTTGGGTGTGGTATGAGTTTTCGACAAGCTCTACGACACAAACGGTATCAAACGGGAGAGGGACTAGAGAAAACTGGAGAGGAGCTGGTTCCAAAAATCTAGGTAATTTGAGCAACGACTTCAACTTTGGCGGTCAAAGTCATAGATTTCGTCAAGGTAACCTCATGAAAGCTTTACTAGCTAGTGGGAATCTAATAAATACCCCTTTAGTGGCTCTTGTCATTTACTTCATATGATTGAAAGCTTCATATGAGGAATAAATTGTTAACTGCAAAAGATAAAAAGCTGAAAAGAGTTGAGGAAAATGTGATGATGTGGGGGGAGCAACTTTGTGATCCGGGCACACCCTTTGTAATCAATCAAAAGTTGGACCATCCAGCCAGATTTATCCTTTAAATTTTAGCATTTTGGTCCTTTCTCATTTGAAGAGTGTGTTTTTTTCTCACAGAAAGAGGGTGCCCACATCATTGGAACATTATAAGGACCTTCAAAGTTAAAGAAGATCGAGGGTAATGTGAATTGGGAATTTGGGTTGCTCTACTAAGAAGAAAAGTATCCCTTTATGATCGGGTTAATTGAGATTGAGTAATTACTTTCTGATGAGTTAAATGTGCCATCTTTTGGAGTTAAAATGATTTTGTTTGCATGAGCCCCAACAAATTTTCAACAAAGCACAAAAGGATCAACGGGAAACTACCAAAGCTGAGACATTTAGGCCCACAGAAGAAAAGAAGAACCAGGTAACGTGATCTTAATTACCATATTGGCATGCAATTGATATACACGAAACATGTGTGGTCTAAATTGAGCACATGAATTGGACCAGAACTTCTAGTTTAGTTGGTTGTGTATGAGTACTTAGCTGTTGAGTTATAGGTTTGAGCTGATTGAATAGCATCGATACCCGTTAGGATAATCTAACTTAACTAACATATTAACATCCTAAAAAAAATTGAGCCCATGATTGCCCACCTTGGAATGACAATTTGGGTAGCCTAAACCTCAAGCAGCCCTTTGAACTTTGCCAGCCTGGTGCATGTAGTACTGTGAGCAAGTCAGAGTTGACTTGAGTCCCCAGTTCACGACAATGGTCAACGAGCAGATCCCTTCACAGACCCATGACCCGGTTTCAATACGTATAGGAGCTCCATCCATGACACAGGTTCAAAAAAGAAAAATAGTAGATCGGTGTACGATCACACTAGCTCCCACATAACGGTGTCCTAAATATGTTAAAAGAACATGCGTCAAAAGAAGACCACAGGAAGGATTGCTGCGCATGATAACTTGTTTTTCACCTGTATTCTTCATTTATATCTTCAATGTTCTTCTCCAGTTACTAACTTACTCATAAGATAATTCCTTAAAGATACCAAATCAGGTGTTTCCGAAGCCTTCCAATATTTCTCTCTTAAGGCCCTTGAACTCAGATCCAGCTGAATCCGATTTGTGCATCATCAGTGATATTGTTTGCTGAGGTTCACATTAGATTGCATGAATCCATTACTAATTACTCCTATTTTAACCTCCATTTTCTTCTTTCCTAGTAGTATCCAGCGAAAGGGACGTAAGAGGCAAAATTAGGAATAACAGAACTCCAAAGTGAACATCATACATCCTGTGTTCTTGTATGATACATTGGTTTTTTTTTTTTTTTTTGATCTGGATGTATAATGTGGAAACATCCAACTCAAAACCAATTGGCAATGAGTGGAGAGGTCCCAGCATATATTAAGTGATCACCCATTCCTCTCCTAAGCAATGTGGGACAATATTTCTTAACATCCCCCCTCACGTGCAGCCGCATTTGAGGTCTGTCACGTGTGACCACTTTTTGGGTCCTATCATCGTGCTGCCTTTTTTGCTGGTCTGTCGTGGGGTGTGGATTGTGATTTTTTTTTTTTTAATGTGGAGTGAAATGGGCCCTGCTCTGATACCATGTGGAAACATCCAACTCAAAACCAATTGA
This sequence comes from Gaultheria prostrata, assembly GCA_036023075.1. Lineage (NCBI taxonomy): Eukaryota > Viridiplantae > Streptophyta > Magnoliopsida > Ericales > Ericaceae > Gaultheria > Gaultheria prostrata. The sequence continues at coordinate 39,228 of JAXBDA010001423.1, read as the reverse complement.
CAATGAGTGGAGAGGTTCCATCATATATTAAGTGATCACCTATTCCTCTCCTAAGCAATGTGGGACAATATTTCTTAACATAATACATTGGTTAGTATAGGCAAAATAGTAAACAACTAAACTTTCACGTTGCCTTGAAAAAATTATTGGCAGATGATTTTCGTGCTCAATTTAGCCTTGCTATTTCTGTACATTTCTAGGTATACAGTTCAGATGTAGAAACTGTTACATTTTTTTATTTTTTGGTGAAATTGAAACTGTTACTAGTCGCTAAAGAGAGAACGATATCCATAATCCACCATTCCACCTATTGTAATATTTTTCATATTACCCATTGTTTCCCCTCATCCAATCTAGATTAGATAAAATTGCCCACGCATTGAAAATTATGGGTCTTGCTAATATCCACCCAATAAGTGGAGAATTTTTTTTTGAAGAGCAAAAATAATAATTTTATTAACCATTGGAATACAAAGATTAAAAGGATACAAGACCCTCCCTAACGATTGACAAGAAACCAATCGAGAAATTCCTAGTAGGTCAAATAAAACCCAGATAATACATTTCATCACATAATAAAAATGGGCCAAGCCCAATAGATAGAAAACCCTGAGCAGTAGCACAACTCCCACAACACCACCGCCACTATGCCGCTCACAACAAACCATGGCCACCTGAGGAGAAGAGTCGCTGCCACCCCGTTGCTAGAACCCAGGGAACAAGCCTCTGTTACTGCCTCGGAGAATAGATCGACTACCCCTCCACACTAGGCCAACCCCTGTCCCATCTTGGCAATCATCATCCTACACCTCCGCCGTCCGTCATCAACACCAATGCCTTGCAAAAGCAAAACAAAACCCCCATCCACAACCCATAGCCAACCCCAACAACCACACTATTCAGCCAACACCGCCACTCCAGCCGCCGCCCACCACCACAACCCAAACCATTCCTTGACTTCAAAATAGGAACCCACGCCCCCGAGAAGCAGCGCCACTGTACGCCACCTCAACGAAGACAAAGAGCACCACCAACCACGACCATTGAAACCCCTCGCCGTTAGGAAAAACTGAACCACTCAAGAATGGATCGGCGGGGAGGCACTCGAACCACGCCACCTCTAGCCCCACGACCAACCTCGCTGTTAGGCGCAACCGATTACTCCAAGTGAGAAAACCGGCGAAGATCGGAAACCAAAGGGAAAACGGGGAAGAGAACCAAGCGACAAGGAGCAGCAAATAGGAGAATATTATCGAACTATTGAGGAGAGAATTGCGGATGAAAGAGGGAGGGAAGATAGAGCCCGGGGGGAGGAGAGAAAGGAGGCAGCGCCTCCCTCAGCAGTGGTGCCTAAAATGGAAAAAAAAAGGGGAGAAGATGGAGAGGTTTTCCAATAGGTGGAGGATAATATGCATATAATGACAGATAATTTGGGTATCAATGCACATTTCACGAATATCAATATACTTTCATGGACTTTAATACACTTTTTTTTGGATATTTATGCACTTTCTACTAGGGGTGTCCACGGATCGGAGTCGGCCGGTTCGGATACGGATCCAATCCGATCCGGTCAAAGCAGCTTTGGGTTTTTAGGATTTGGGAACCATCCGTAGGTGACATACGGATGGATTGGATCGGTTACGGATTTCACGGATCGGTTCCGGATCAATTTGGCGGTTTGGGCTTTCAAATGGGCCAAATTAGGAAATTTGTCCAACCATTTTTCCGGCTAAGGAGAAGGCCGCCATTAGGGGAGTCTATGGCGGCTGCAATGTGGCCACGATCTGAGAGAGAGAGTCGTACCAGATTGTGGGTGTGGAGGTTGAGAGGCGTCGGAGGAGGAGAGGGAGGGAGTGAGAGATCGATTAAGGTTTTACAATGGGATGCTTGTTGGGTGTCTGCTAAGAGGCGGAGAGAATGAGGAGTCTCTGAAGATTAGGGTTAGAAAGTAGAAAAGAAAGAAAAGAAGAAAATAGAATGAGGAAAGTCTGATCGTGGGTGGGGGCGTGGTGTAGGTGTGTACACATATTACACTATTACTTTTTTAAGTTTTTTTGTTTTTGGCCGAAATGGCATGGGTAGTGGGGTGGGTAGTGTTGTACTGCACTATTGTCTACTGCTATTTTTTATTTTTTTCACGGACGGATCAGATTTAACCGGATTCGATCTGGAACCGACAACTTCAGTGTTTTACGATCTGCAACCCATCCGTACATACCTCGGATGGATCAACGGATGGTTCGAATTGGTTCGGATTGGCAGATCGGATGATCCGTTGAGCAGCCCTACTTTCTACTATTGATTATCATCCAACCAATGGGAGGTTAGCATTTTCCTAAAATTATCACCCCGAGCCGAATATTTTTTTTTATTATGATTAGCTACAACAATAAAGAATTATACTTTTTGATAATTATACTCTAGAATTGTGCTACGTGTATTTTGAGCAATGAACATTTTATGTGTCTACATTTTTTCTTTCTATATGATCATGTTGTTTTATACTCCGATACGAAATCTAGGAGTATCGAAGGCATGATAACTTTAGATTAATCCCATAGTGATGATCATCATCTTACATATCGATTTAAGTTACTTAAGACTCTACAAGCTAACTAGTAACTAACTGTAACCAGGACTTCTGAGTTTCTTGTCAATCCTAACGATTAATCTAAAATATCTAAATTCTCTGTTGAATATTTTTCAAATGATGTTCTTAATTATCAGAGAGAGGCGAGAGCAGAGTTGTAGAGAGAGAGTTTGAGAGAAAGTGGGCAGCGGCGCCCCTCCCCTGGTTTTTAGCCATGGCGGCCGTTCCATCCCCCCTCCCCCTCCACCGCCCTTCCACCGCCTCCCCGATCTTCTCTCCGGCTTTCCGATCTGCTCTATGGTTGTGCTTCCTTTGCATTGGGAGACTCCCCGTAGCTGACGATCCTCTCCATTTTAGTATGGGCGACCACGTCCAATTTTTGGAAGGGGGGAGCCGAATCTAGGATTTCCATATCCGGACCCCTAATAACGACGGCTGCGGCGGCGGTGGGTGGCAGCTCCAGCGTTCTTTATTTTCTGCACTTTTTATTTTTTTTGTTTTTTTAGTTATAAGTTTTGTAGGTGATTTTTGGTCGACGGTTTTGAGGGCCGGTAATTTTGTTTTGGTGGTTTTTATTTGTCGGTGGTTTTGGTTAATAATATATTTTTCTACTTCTTTACCCCAAAAAAAGTTGAAAAATAAAATGAGCTCGTAGGGCTAAAATATGTGGTCACATTAACAAGGCAAGTGGACCCACATGTGCTGAGAATGATCCTCCATGCATATTCTTTTTCTTTGGGGTGTGGTCTAGTCTTCATAACTCCCCATTCACTTATACCTGACTCATGGAAAAGGTGTGGAGTAATGAAGGAATTGATCTTGGGAAGATGAAAAAGGAAAGCGTGCAACTTTATACATTAAAGGGTAAATTTCAATGACCTCCCTGAGGTTTCTAACACACAAACAGATATCTTCTTTGACATTTGTGAAATAACATTGCTCTCCCCTGTTTTACTTGACATTATCAAAAGAATCCCCTGTCGTTAATCTTGAATGGATTATGTTAACATTTAAGAAAAAGTATCAAAATACCCTCATTAATATACTTATTGTCAACAAATTTCTTCACTAATACTCTTACAACCAAACTCAATTGTCCCAAGCGTCCTGTGTCCATCCGAGGGAATTCCACCGAGGGCTTACGCTCAAGAGGGACGCCTATCCGGGATCCACCGATCTGAGCAGGTAGCGTCCTGGTGCTTACGTCCAAGAGGGACGCCTATTCGGGATCCACCAAGGGCTTACACCCATGCCCGTCGTCCTGGAGACGGGGAGAAACTTTGTCTTGATACCTGTCGAGATTGGTACCGAGCTGGGAGCTATTGAAGGTGTATCTTTTTCGGCGGGCTCAAGTCGTTTCGATCTACAATCGCTTTCGTCACTTCTGGACAGGCGTCCTGCTGACCCTTCATGCCCCCAAGGTGATCCTTAATGGCTAGCGATGAACCCGGTCGCTACATATATCTTAGCTTTTTGCCAATCCGAAAAGTTATAAATTTAAACAGAATTCAAAGTGATAGGAGTAATATATAATCCATTCAAACGGTTTAAATTTGGTCTATAAGAATGTTAGCGCATGATTATGTTGAGCACACATAAGTGCGATTTAAGTATATTGAAAACTGATATGCAAACTAAGAAATGTCATTAATATGACTTATAGTCTTATAGGATGTGGCGGAAACCCTGGATTTGGACAAGTAGATACAAGAAAAAAAAGTGCTTGTTTTTCATGAGTTTATGAGGTCGCAATTCGCATATTCAAATTTCACGGAAATCATAAATTCTAAACTTCGGAGCCATAAGAGATTTTGTTGGCCTAGTGTTCAAATTTAGGATTTCAAAATTTATTAAGTTGCATAAAAATTGATCCGAACATCCAGTTATTGAAAAAAATCTTATAAGTGTGGCGTCGGTTTAAAGTTTAAACAGTTAAATTCCAATGAGGGCACCCTTTCCTCTTGTTTAGGAACCTGGCTCTGGGAAGGGGGTATGAGAGAGATTGAGAGAGAGGAGGAAAAAGTTTGACATATAATTTAATTTTATAGGGATCCGGGATGAAAAGAGAGTGACAGTAATGATGATGTGGGGATAAGTAGTCGAAGCAACGAACATACTTTTGATATACAAATACTCTCTCTCCCACTTTCCCTTTTCTATTTCTCTTTCCCTTTCTCTGCTTTCCAGTCACCATTCTTTAAGCTCTTAGATTTCAGTATGAAAAGCCTCACCTGATATATCCTCTTTTCTCTTTTTTCCCGTCCAATTATATAAAGAGGAGTAAATATGCGGTGGTTTTGTGACACTGTCTGTCACGTGGTGACTAAACACTCTTTTTTATATCATATTTCTATGAGAATCATGAACTTACATTCAGTAATATGTGCGCAGAAGGGTGCTGGTGCCTAATTCTCCAGTTAGAGTTAATCATGTGTTAATTTTGACTCAAACTTAACTACTCAGCTTTATAATTACACCATAACTCCACCCCATAATGAGATGAGTCAGTTCATAACCCATTTAACCCCCATAAAATCAGCTCCAATGGGCCAAACGGGTTAAAGCAATTGTCAATCTTTTCTCCTTTTACTTTTTGTGAAATGGAATTTGCAAAAAATGGTAAAGAAGAGACAAGAGTTCGGGTTATTTAAACCATACAGAGTTTGAGTTGACCGGCGAGTTTCTTGTTTGCTAAAAACTCCTTCAACTCTCATTTGCTAAAAGCATCATGGTGATTTTAAAACTTGCTTCTAGCAAAAAGAGTATGTCAGATAAATTTGGTTTTTTGGCAACACTTAGGTTTTAGCCAGTGGTAGAGGTAAGCTATGACCAGTGTGAACATGTGACATCATTGCCATTTTTAAATTCGTGAGTTTTTTATTTTATTTATGTTTTACAGTCAAAGATTTGGGCCAATTTACTTGCATCTCGATTTCCCTTTCCAGTCCAGTCAAAGGCAAGCCATGCACGCTTGGATAAGCGATTCACAAGAGATATCTCTTTTGAGGCCTAACCCCAAGCGATTGCTAAGTTTTGATCTCAGGATGTCTCGGTGTTTCGTAAGTTGTAGTTGTTACTAGAACAAACAATTAATATTATTTAAGCAATTCTTAACTCACAAAACCATATATCCCATGATATTTTCTTTGTTCACTCATCAAAATGATGAACATTACCTAATTTATGGGGGATTTATATTCGTCCCACTTCTGATCGGAACCGTTTGTTATATATGAGTAAATCTTAATATAGAGGAAATCATTTGCATATTTGTAAATGTTTGATTGGAGGATACAATATTTTTGTCTAAAATTTGAACCCAAATTATAAAGTAAGATACATTTCGATCAAATACGTAGTGATAGGGATGAACTAATTATTTTTTTTCATGAATTGTTCACAAATCAAGCCCTATAAAATGAATGTTTTTTTCTATTATCGAAGTAATAAGTTAGGTTGGACAACGGAAATTTGAGTAATGTTCATCTATATTTTAGGTGGGTGAACTAAATAACACTCCACACAAACCTAAAACTTTCATTTCTTTCTTATGTCACAAGACACAAGCGATAATCGTATTGTCAACAACCACCAACTCGTGGGAGTATGAGTTGTTGTCGGAACTCTTGTTTCATAGTGCCATCACTTATATGAAATCTTGTCTACGCCACTTCTTTTAGCTAATGGGAAACAAAAGTGATTTTAGCAACCAAACTAAACGGAAGACTCATTTTAGCAAATAGAAAACAATGCCTAAATTAACAACAAAAGCAGGAGGTACGCTCAAGCATCAAAGAGGAAAAATTACGACTTAGCAAAACAAAAGGAAAAATTACGGATCAGTGGTGCCAACAAGGATTAATTACCACTATGGTAATCTGAAGTTCTATAATTACCAAAAAAACATAGCTTTTCCCACCCCGTCCAGTATCTTTCCCTATTTTCTGATATAGCCTAATATCTCCGGTAGAAGTGTGGATGGACCGGCATGGATAGGGGGAAGCTCCCACCATCATAAAGTCCAATTCCTTTCCAGTGCCAACATTCCTTTGTACGCATATCTAGGCGCAGTTCACGTGGATGACTTTGTTGATCCGGGACCAGAGCCTGTTGAATAAGTAGCAGATAGACCCTCGGAGGGGGCGCCCTCATTAGAGTCAGCAGAGAGAGCAGGGGCAGGAAGATAACAAGCTCCATAGCCGGTTGTTAACTTAATAGCATGATGGGCATAGACAATACCAAAGGTTGGCTTCATATCGAGCTATTAAAGCACCATTACCAGTAGGAATAGAAGAGGAAGCATCAACGGAGAACACAAGGAAGAACGCGTTAGTGACTGTTGAAGCACCAATTAAATAAACAAAAGTAGAGGCAAGGGCAGCCCTTTGATCTTTATCTACGATATATCAACAACAGTTGATGGACCATACACTAATGAACATTGCATGGTACCATTATTTGTCCAGATCATTTTGCTCTTTGCCCTTATTTTGGGGTGCAAGTCGAACAAAAATAAGGAATAAGTACATAAAGTTACAAGAGCAAATTCATATAGTACAATGTGCAAGTCTAAAAATAGAGATGTAAAGTGGACCCATAACATTATTATCCTTTGAGACACGTACAAGCTTTTGTGAGGTAAAAGTTCACAAAATAAGAAACAAGTCTATAAAATTATCGAAGCAAGTCTATTCAGTACAAAGAGCAAATCCAAAAATGGAAATCTCATTGAATGATTACTCTCTCAGGGATGTGCAGCTTTCGGGATGCAAGTCGAACAAAAAGAAAAATGAAGTCTATCTAAAATTGAGGTAGAAGGGCAAAATGGTCAAGCTCACCATGTTTTTTTGTCATTAAAATACTCCATCCGTCCCGCAAAGTTGGACACTTTCATGCTTTTACTTGTCCCATAAAATTTGTCCAATTTTAAAAGTCAAAAGCAAATCTTAGTAAACTCTCTATTTTACCCTTACTTTTGCACATGAGACAAAAGTCTTTTCACACTTTTCAAGGGTAATATTTGGAAGTTTGAGTTTTCATAATATTATACTTTTTTTCTCTTAAAAGTTGGAACTCCCAAAAGTGTCCAACTTTAGGGGACGGAGGGAGTAGCTCGTAGCATGTTTTCGTAGTTTTCATACTTGGGACTAGGCCTATCAATGGACCGGATTGGATCCAAAAGTCCAATAGGATCCAAATTCGAAAAGTTCAAATCCGAATCTGAATCCAATAACGGAAAATCCGAATCCAATATGTTCTTTTTATAGAAACACACAAAAAGTTTTTCCCAAAACTGTGCAGCCGCCTGCAAGAGCAAATCAATTTGAATCTAGTAAAAGAAATTGAAAACCAAATAAAGCCTTCTGATGCACACGACAATTTTTCAAGACAAATAAATGGCCTCAAAAAACTGAATAGAACATCAATTAAGATCACCACTCAAAAACATATGTAATGGTGGAAGTGACAGCTATCTTAGCCGTTAAAGCTTCTCAATGTGGGAACTGGTGGCACCCACTTATGATCAAGTCCAGCACTCATCTATGTTCTTCTTCCTTGTTTCCCTTTCAGGTATAAAGAGGCAGGGAGAGATCACTTATTCAAAGGAACTAATAAATACTAAAAATGAATACAAAAGTGCAATTACTCGTCGCAACTGCACTCCTTTATCTCCATATTATTCTTTTGAAACCAGGTAGATGGGTTTGAGAGATCTGTCTCATGAGAGAGAGAAAGAGAGAGAGAGGGCTGACAATCGCCGAGAGAAGGGCATTTGTTTTAATCCGATTTGTATTCGGATTCTCAGATTCGGTTTATTTTGAACTATCGGATTCAGATTTGTTGAATTGGATTCAAATCTAATCCAGTTCATTGATAGGTCTACTATCGGGTTAATGAGGGCACTTTCTTCAATTTTTTTGTTCTTTTCTTCAATCTTTTTCCTTCTTCGGCTATTTTTTTCTTAGAAATTTTGTTTGCCACTTCTTTATTTTTAGCAGGAAGTTGTTATCTGTGAAGAATGTTTTGTATCTAAAGTTTAAGCACCAAGAAAGTTGTTGGAAACTCAGGTTTGTTTCTAATGTGCGAGTAGATAAGGAAGATTTGATGATGTTGATGAAGTGTCAACGCAGTATAGTCATTTACTTATGTAAATTTTATCTTTTCCCCATTTGTTGTCTTGCTTGATTTATAACGGGGAAGAAAACAAGTTGTTGAATATAAGCTGCTCCGTGCAACTTTGGGTGGTATTGTTTGTTAGCTAGTATTGAGTAATACTACGCTTACACCCTTTGGATTACACACTGTGAAGACCCGAAAATTCATATTTATTTTTTAAAATAACAATGGGGTAATGTGAGGAATTGAATGAAATGACAAAATTGACTAAGTGTTGGAGTGTTGGTGAGGTGAGATATATGTTGATTGGGGTGTATTTGATTTACACAAGTCACGTTTGAACTTGAGGTGTAATTATATGTGTGTATTGTATGTGTGTGGTGTGGGTAGAGAGAGAGAGAGAGAGAGAGAGAGAGAGAGAGAGAGAGACCAAAACCCCCTTAAAGAGGCCGGCCCCTCTCTCCTCCATAACTCCTCATCACTAAATCCACACCAACCCAAGTCAATCCCTCACTTCCAACCTTAACTCCTTTACAAAAGCTTCATAAAATCTCGAGATCTACGTGTTGGTGCTTTCGTTTTACCCCGGTGTTTGAAGAAGCTTGCTTGGTGTTTGGAGCTAGAGCTAGGGTTTCATACTTGGAGATGATTTCTAGTCAAAATCCCAAGAGGTAGTGGAATCTCTATTAATTCTCAATGCAATATGTTGATTGTTTGTGGGTATATGTGTTCAAATCTTCCAAATCTTGCCAAATTTGATTGTAAGGCTTTGTTCTAGCAAGTTTGTGTTGAATTCTATCTAGCTCTTTGCTTCCATACTTGAATTCCATGTCCTTTAGTTGTTAATTGAATCATATCATGCTCCATTGCCTTCGATTGTTGAAGCTTTGAAAGAACCATTGAAATTTGTGTTTTAATCACTTTGGAAATGGGAAAGTGACATATGAACCTAACCTATGAATCCTACATTGTATTCACTACTTGTTGTTATTGTTGGATTCCAAGTTGATGGCCTAACTCACCCTCCAAAGCTCTCACAAAACCCTTGAACCAAACCAAAACCCATCAAAATCCCCTTGAGTTGTGCTCAAAATGGCTCGTAACCCAATTGGATCGATCCACATTTTTTTTTTTTTGGAACAGACCACTTTGGACCGATCCACTTCTGCCAGTGGATTGATCCAACTCCTCTTTGGCCTATTTTGATCATTTTCGGCCTTCGATCGGGTAACGTACGTGATATATATATATTTGTTCTTATTGACTTGAAACACTTTGAGATACCTGCTATGAACATCATGAAAGATATTTGTTGAGTTCTTAAGTTCCCTTGAGATTCAAGTGACGGGTTTGACACTTAATGACGCGAGTTGACGGTTATCGAGCGAACTAAGGTTTTTGAGCGTTGATTTGAGATGAACTATTACATGGACACTTAATTGGTGAGAATGAGCATGAAATAATATTAAATGATGAAAAGATTGGCACAGGGCCCGAAAGGGTATGCCCGGAGTGACACGGGGCCTATATGGCATGCCCGGAGTGACACGGGGCCTTTATGGTATGCCCGGATTATAATGAATGGAATAATTGAATAAGACGCATGATGAAGGTGTGTAGAGAGCATGAGTGGTACACTTGGTATGTATTGGACACAACGGAGTGATTGTTGATCTAATGTGACAAATCTTGAACTACTCTTCTATATTCGACTTTCCGTGACTTCTTTGGTTACTCTTGCTGATTTTCCTTCCTTTGTGGTACATCATGAGCATCTCATTTACATTTAGAATAGATAGATGTTTTCCTATTGGGCTAGTGAGCTAACCCTTATAATCTCCAGGTACCCAGCAAGGAGGAACATGACTTGGGGTGTGTGGCGTGCATGCATGACTACTCTTTTGAAAACTCATAGAACAAGTTACATGATCATCTTGGACTAGTATTATTTTTTTTTTTAAAAGATGAACGTTTAACTTGTAATTTAAGTATTTTGACTAGAGGTTTGTGAAGACTATTTGGTTTATGTAATTGATTCGGGTACACCAAACTTTGACTTTCGTTGACTTGGAATATGTAATTTGACTTTGACCGTGGATGGTGTTGACCTCCACGTGGATTATGTGATTATTTATGTTTATGAAATTTGGGGTGTTACACACACTGGGTTACACCCTATCCGGATGTTTGACACGTGCAGGAGAGAGAGAAAGTCAGGGAGAGAGAGAGGGGACACATGTCAGACATCCAGGTAGGGTGTAACCCAGTGTGTAACCGATTGGGTGTAAGCATAGCATTAATGCACGGTTAAATGTGAATTAAAGAATCATAGTGTTATTTGTACTTGGAATTATATTACTACCTTGGTTACTATTTTCTCTAGCGTATGAATGGAAATTACTATAAACACATATCAATCCTACATACTGATGGGTACTATTTATATTTGACGCATCAATTTATTGTTTTAGGTGTACTAACCTTCTAATAAAATAATTTTAGTCCCTAAACACCTGTTTTTTGTTCATCAATTTATTGTTTTAGGTTGTTTCTAATACTATAATCAATGATAGAAACAAAAAAGAATAAAAAGCCTTAATTTAGTGTATCAAAGCGTTCCTATTTTCTTTTTACTGGTTAATCGATGGTTGCCTTGATAATCTCATTTGATTATACATTCCTATTGTTTCTACTTTAGTCTTATTTTGATCATGAGCGACATAAGGTTAGATTCATCCGTATGAACTCTCTTTCAAGCTCATTTGAAAAAAGACTTCCAAAGAAGTTAGTTTCGTTGGCAAAAAGGTCAAATTAATCGTGCTCAAAATGTGTTGCGCCGTGCTTTCAGACGGGGACAATTAATTTCTAGTGTTAAATATTCCTACTCAATGCTATTTTTTCGTATTTGTCCCTAAAATCTTTCTCCAAGCTGAGAGCGTGTAATAATCTCTGCCATCAGCTTCCCTAAACACATGTTTGAACCTCGATTAGCTTCCCCGAAGCCAAGTAGTATTTGTTTATTCTGCATTCATTATTACGTACACCACCTTAAACCACTCCTTCCACGACAAATTCTAATGACGCAACACCAATTTATTAATGTCACGCTCTCACCAAAACTGCATGGATCCGCGGTGGGGGGCTGGGCACCCCTACGGTGGGGCCACGCCGGCATCTTTCCAACGATTGGAGACGTTTACTGCGTAGAGCTCATCGAGTACTACAAGTGTACCAAAAATCAACTCGATCTGATATCGTTAAGTGCCATTGTTTAGAAAAAGAATGGGTTTAGTGGTTTGATCCAATGTTTGTGTACATTTGTGTTTCATTTCTTTTCAAGGTATTTGTGTTCCGATGATGCACTTATCGATATCCAATAAAGTTGATTTTGGTATATTTGTAGTACTCGACGAGCTCTACGCAGGTGAACGTCTCCGATCGTCGGAAAGATGCTGGCGCGGTCACGCCGTCCCCCCCCCCCCCTAATGGTCAAGTTGAATTTTGATTTTAAATAATTCTAATATTTTAGCTGGGCATTGTTCCAATTTCGGACTTAAACTCAAAACTAACTTATTGTAATTTGCGAAACAAATCATTCTATCTCTTTCATTGTCGTAAAAACTGACTTAATTAACCAATTCTTTACTTAAGTCAGGAATTTAATTGTAAATGTGTCAAAGATCATTAAAAGGAAAAACTCAAAACTCTCGAGTTGATTCATTTGTTTGGCATGACTAAGTTTGTGGGTGGGTCACGAATTGGTAAAAAAAATACTTCTTTCGTCTCATATTTTTTATCGCCTTTTAAACTTATCTAATCACGAATTGTTTGTCCGTTCTAGAACATCAAAGTACAAATTTCCATGATTTTTGTCGTTTAAAGTTCTTTCAAGAGTTCAATGACAAGACGAATTTGGATCAAATGACATTTTTTTAGAAAGTTCAAACATTCTAGAGTGTATTAATGATTGTGTTATCTTATTAAATTAGATTCTCTAAAATGGACAAATAAATTGGGACGGAGATAGTATAATCTTGAGTAAAAACCAAAAGATAAGTGCAAACATGCCCAAGTTGGTGCTACAATTGTCTTGTTTCGTTTGATGTATATAGTTACAATGGTGCAAAGAATGTGACGTTTGTCTGATAGAACATTTCTAAAATATATAATAACTATTACTTCCTCCGTCTAGATTTGTTAGTTCTTTTTTGAAATTCGTATTATTTTCTATTGCTTATATTTTTTAATGTGTATCTCAAAAAAATATGTATTATGGATCTTGTTTGATAGTAGATCTCAATTAGTTCTCTAATACAAAGTTCGCAAAATCATGAAAATCATAATAAATTGAGAGATTTAAGCAATAAAAAATGACATGAATTTCAAAAACACTGACAAATTCGGATGGAGGGAGTAAATGCAGTATTAGTGAAGAAATTTAAATCAAAAGGTTTTGTCAATTTTATTTAAATGAATAGACATGATCAAATTAAAATGTGTGAATTTTATGGTCAAATGAATAGACAAAACTGTTACGATTGGACATGACTATTGAGTTTAATCAAAGATATTGGTATGTATCTTTGGTCGACGGTCACGATCAATAAGTGCCTATATAAAGGTAAGGGGTTTTGTCAGTTTATATACCTAATTAGAACGATTCTCTAATTGAATTGGTGGGGGCGGGGGTGAGGCGAATATATTTTCAAGGAAAGCGTACTTGAATGTGCCTTGAAGCTATCATTTATTTCAGCCATTGTTATCCCCTCCCATCAGTTATAGAGTATTTGCGCCAACATTGTTTGTGTTCACGACAAAGACAGGGTATAATTGACAGTAGACAAAAAAAAGCCTAGAAACAGAGCAATTATTGTTGATACACAAAAGAGAAAAAGCTAATTTCCGTTGCACCAAAAAAAACAGAGAGACAAAGCTTGTCTAGCTTCCCCCTAATATACTCAGAAAATGGGCAGAGAAAGTAACATCAACCTTTTCCACCAAAAAAATAGACTCGATCCTGATGTCAGACTTCGACTCGATCCTGATGTCTCTTCTCCCCGCATATGTATAACTAGTTTGTATAATTATACATACACACACCCAGAGAGAGAGAGAGAGAGAGAGAGGGAGAGGTTTGGTGTTCTTGTAGTCTCTGCTGGTTCAAAGCAGTATGCTCAGGTTTCCTCTGCATGCATGTGTGATGTGTGTAAGTGCTGGTTTAAGAATAGACCCTTTACACTCCATACAAAGCCAAACTCTTCTGTGTGCCCATTTACATCTTGAGATCATGAAAATTCTACACCTCAAAAAAAGCGTCCCGAATTTTATTGGCCATCGGATTGGATTCAGGAAGTTGGAAAAAATTTCCGAATCCTGGCCTACAGGCTACAGTGGCGGAGCCAAATAGGGGTCGGGGTGCCAAATTCTCTATTTTGAAAATATATATATAATTTCGAAAATAATGAAAAAGTAAGAACAATTTTCATTTCGAGAACACGACATTATGATGAACGACATTGTAAGATAATGATATTGAGTTCGTCAAATGATATGATAACAACAATACTCAAAATAATTTTTCTAGTTATCAGAACCGTACCATAAAAACTTGAATGACTTGATTTAGTATTGAAAAAATCATCGAACCAAAATTTCTATCATAATTAGCCCCCTCCGACTTCGATTCCTGGCTCCGCCACTATCGGAGGATTCCTCATTTGGACTTTTGAGATCTTCGTTTCCCTTTTGGGATGTGAATGGCGGGTGAAAAACAATTTTCGTCAGAAATGGGGAACGAAACAAATTAAATAGTAAAATCAACCCCGACCCTGTAGCCATAATGTCATCCATTAACCGAGGGCCGGCTCTAAGCTAAGGCAAGCAACTACAGCCCCCGAATTTTTGCCCAAAATTAGGGCCCCGGAGGTACACTCAGTATTTAATCCATCACTTATACAACCAATGAGCCAGTTAGCCTGGCAAAGAACCTTAGTTACTCTATCCAATATGTACACGGTTCAATTCATGGGCCTCTCTTTTTCTTCTCCATAACAATATTTTTTCCCCTATCACAAACTCATAATTCCAAAGTGATATATTCTTTTTATTGGTGCAAAAAGTAATATGACTAAAAATTAGTTTTATTCGAAACAATAAAATGAATCATGGAAAAAAAAACACAAAATGGGACCAAGTAACTATCATTTTGAGATTAGTTTTATTTTTATTTCTTTTACAAAAAAAAAAAACATAGGACCCAAATTTACAAGTTCGTTTTAGGTCCCAAGAATCTCCGGGCCGGCCCTGCATAAACCAAGGATGAGCTTGTTGGAAATTTTATTACTAAAATGGGCAACTAAAGAGTCGAGCGGTTATAGCTGATTGAAGACCCCTCATGATGTCGGATTATTGCAGAATTCAATCTCTACATTCATTTCGGCAATTTCAGAATTGAATTCTTAGTTGGCAGCTCAAGAGCCCTCCTAATGCTTATATTATTGGAATCCCTTTTTAGTTCTACATACCAGAAATTCGAGCTTCTCCGATACTACTCTGAAAATTTGTGTTTGGGTGAGAGACAGACAGACAAGATTCAGTTTGTCTAGCTATTTATCGGAGGTGTTCCAACGTTCGTGGTCCAGCCGTTTTATCCTATGAGACAGACGCAACACCCTCGGTAGGCGGCGACGTTTATCGGAGGTGTTCTCGACTTTCGTGGTTTAGCCGTTTTATCCTGGGAGACAGACATCGGTTCACCTAAAACACCCTCGGTAGGCAGCGAATTTGTTTTAAGGAGACTGTGTGTTAAAGCTTCCAACTCAGAACCAATTGGCAATGAGTGGAGTGGCTGAAGTGGGACAAATTCCAACACTCCCCCGCACGTATGACCCCTGATTCGCACGTGAAGAGGTCAACATATATAGGATCCGGAATATATAGATCACAACGGAACAAAGTGAACTATGGCACAAACAAAAGAGAAAAGCCTCTAAATACCCATTAAAAAAATTGGAAATGTTCCAACAGGGCTAAGCGGGACTCATTGGGAATACTTTTTGAAACTCCACTGTAAGTAATGTTTAATCATTAAATTTTGAAATTACTCCATATATAGATTCGGTACCTCAATTTGAAAATTGAAAAATATATGGTAATTGATATTCACACCTCTAAATTGTTATCCATATTCTCCCATTGTTTTTTAGTAAAAATTTTACACATAAAAATTTCACTAGAAGATAAAAAAGAATGTGTGAATAACAATTTGGAGAGTGTGAAAATCACGCCACAAATATAAAGTTCACTTTATTGGGATTCATATTTGTAAGATTAGAAATGTTGACTCCGTACGTTTAACAGTATACAGGCATATGAGTGTGAAGGGTTGAATACTTTATGCTCGTGACTGATCATGTTTGCTAGGGGTGTCAACAGTCCGGATTGGTATGAATCCGAATACCGAATCAAAAGTCTATGGTCCGATGAAATGCAATCCGTGTCCAAACCAAAAGTCTACGGTCCGGTTTCGAAGTAATCAAAAAATCACGGTTCGGTTTACGGTTTATCTACGGATTATTACATTCCACTAAATAAAAAAGAAAAATTTCACATTTGCTTAAAGAAAAGAGTTAACTCATAACAACAATAACACTCATATGACTCCCAACAGCTCTTATCAACGCTACAGTAACTACACTAACTCAACTCATAACAAAAAAGTGGCTTGTGTTAAGCATATAAGATAAGAAAAAACCTAAGTTTATCTTTTCATGCTCAATCAGTATGAAGTTTTTTACATCCCCGGAGACCGGCCTAACCTAAGTAAAGGCACCTTTGGGCTGGGACTACTTTATTATGTTACATTCTTCACTCGCATTAGAGATAGACAAGCAAATTGCAATCTTGTATTCCGGTACACGGTACACTAACTTCATTCGCATTATATATATATTTTTTTATTTTTTTTATTTATTAAATTCTCACGGTCCGCTTCGGTTTATCCACGGTTCTTTTATGAAAATCCATGGACCGAACTGCGAAGCACGGTTTTCTAATTTTTCAATCCGTGTCCAGACCATTAATCCACGGACTTAATCCAAAACCTACGGTTCGGTTCGGTTCGGATTCGGATTCGCGGTTCACGGGTTTTTATTGATAGCCCTACTGTTTGCACATTCCATCAAAGGTGAATTGATAGCCCTACTGTTCACTGAATTGATATTCAGTGAATCGTGAATGTCCGGACCGAATCGATTCGCACATCTTGGATTTTAACTGTATAATGATCCGGACACGGATTCGAAAAATAAAAAAACCGTGACTCGCGGTCCGGACACGGATTTTGATTTTGAAACCGTGGATTAACTGATCCGGACAGTGAGATTTTTATTATATATTTATTTTTTAAATAAATATATATGTATAGATAAGTAATTTTACCACTTTTATTAATATTGTCAATTTGAAATTTTTATAAATATATGTAGGCTCAGATTTTGTAGCCTACTTTATTTGGAATTCCAAAATGATATTTCAGTTTTGTGTTTGCGACTGTCCATTTAGATGTGTGTTTATTGACATGATTAACAAGTTTGATGTTTACGCATTACAATGCTCAAGCTCAGATTTATGGCCTACTGTATTTGGAATTCCAAAATGAATTTTGGGTTTTGTTTTCGGGCTATCTATTTTGATTCCATAATGTTCGAGTTTGGAATTCCAAAATCCGTGGACAAATCCGGAACCGATCCGTGACTCGCGGATCAGACTGATCGGATTGGAACCGAACCGTGAGACTTTTGGATCGGATTGGAACCGAACCGTGAGACTTTTGGATCGGACACGGATTTTATTTTCAAAAAACTGTGACTTGTGGATTATAATTGGATTCATGTCAATCCGGACCAATCCAGACCGTGAGCACCTCTAGTGTTTATATCAATCACTATATGAACTTGATATTGACACTCCCATTATTGATATTGCACTCCCTTTTTGGAGTGACGGCCATTAATAATTTGAAGAGTGTTAATATCAGTTCCCTTCAGCTAATGTATGAAGACATATTATGGGGCTCACATGCCCTAGACTTGTACTAGTTGTTTCATTTTTTTAATGCACCTTCTATTATCAAAAATTAAAAATAAAATAAGAGTAAGATAAAGTTACATAAGAATTTGGAAAATGATTTTGACTCTAAATATTGACAACCACACTATAATATTTGTCGTTAGTGCTTAATGTTAATATGTTATTAGAGTATGGTTACCAAAACGTGAAGTGCCAAAATCAATTATCAAGAATTTTTACTCCACTAACCAAACGTCTCTCCGAATCGGCCAAGAATACGAATACGAAACGTACAAACATGCATCTCTTCAAAGGGTATCCAACCACCATGGCATGGAAATTCACTAAAAAGTTTTGAACAGCAAACTCTGAAAGTTTGTCCATATATAAAGCCCACAGTTGAATGACATGTCCAGGCTGTAATGCAGCCAAAAGATTTCTACGGACGTTGAGGTGTAGTAGGGTACATGAAAACTTTCTTTAAAATTGTCCATGACTAGAAAAAAAAAATCATGTATCCAAACATTTTCTAATTGTGTGTGCCTTTTTTGATACAATACGGATGATATATCCTAATTAGTTCAGACAAAAAAATTAAAAATATTATAAATAAAAAGGTATAAATGTTTAAAAATGATGCGAATATTCATAAGAAGCAAAAAAAAAAAATGGGACTGAGAAAATATTTTCCAAAAGAAAATTGAAAAATCAGAATATATTCACAAAACTTAATTTGAAAAGACTAAAGAATGGGAAGCGGAAGTACAGTGGCGTTGAACTTCGAGTCAACTACTCATGTTTTTTGTTACTCTTTTCAAATTTTGATTGGCAAAAGGTTTGAAACATTTGACGATGATTGTGTAGATACAAGAATGATGACTATGCAATGATAGTAATGTTTTAGTGAAAATGAGAAATAGTACTGTGAAATGATAGACAGATCAAACCAGCCCAAACAATGAAACAATCATCATTTGCTATGCATTGGTGGTAGTGGTACTCGGATTGGGGGAGTGTCATGCACCTATCTGACCGTCCGTTGTGAAAATACACAGCTCGGATCAAGTTCAATTCCATATGAGAGTCATTGCTTGGAATCTCATCTGAGCCGTGAAGGCAAAGACAAGTATATCAGATTTATAAGCTTCTGTTTGAATGGTGTGACTACTTGAACTAACTAATTGAGACAAAAATAGCATCGGAATTGAATGAAAGTCATAATTTTTTATTTTTCTGATTCTTCTCGCCGGTGAAAACCAGTATATCACAAAAGTTTAAGGTAAAACTGACAAATACATATTTTTTTTTAATAAAGATAAATTTTAAAAGCGACTTTTAGCATTGTGACTTATGTTCGTTTCAAAAAAAATTGTGACTTATGTTAGGAAATAAGGCCTTAACCTTATTGATTGAATATTGTATGATTCTCCTAAACGATGATGTAGGGAAGCATATGACTACGAAACTATATGCAAGAAGAAAACTCGAACAAGTTTGAACAAGAGTATACTATGAACATGTGGTATGAGATAAATTTTATTTTTTAAATGATCATAATCAACCACCCATATCCATAATGTTTGCATTCTTATTTAGAGTATGATGATAGAAGTTTATAGTTTATATCATAGAAATACAAAAAAGGAAATAAAATAATTGAAAGCTAAATTTAAGTCTTTGCTAACAAGAAAATAATAAAAAGGAAATAGAATCAACTTAACAACCTAAATAAGAAAACCTAATATTCTAAGTAATTTATGCTTAAACGAAATATTCTTAAAATTGCAAGACTCCCTAACAAAAATAACTAAAACCAAAATAATGAAAATTAATTATACTATTTCTTAAATAATATAGTATTTCCATTCTGCATCAAACTATGAATGATCCCTGAATCTGGTATTGTCTCCCAAATACAAAGCAAAGCACCCTCACAAATGTTTCAAGAGTCTCTCTCTCTCTGGATTTTTGAAAGTTTGTTTTTTTTGCAGAAAATATAAACCGGTACATCACTTTGTTTTATACGAAAAAAAACTAATTACTGCCCTTGGGCATCATTACTTGGTGTTATAATGTCATTTTCCTACAAATATTTATGTGAGACTCAAGACTAAATATATACTCCCTCCGTCCCTTTTTAAATGATCCGCTGAGGAAACGTGTATTTTGTGGACGTTAAAAAAGGCACCTCCGTAGAACATTTTTAATTTTTTTTTTGTACCAAATTAAAGTACTCAATGAGCACTTTAATTTGGTATAAAAAATTATAAAATTATACCGAGAAATATATTTTTTAGGGGTTTGAAATTGCACGTATTCCCGTATGGATCACTTAAAAAGGGACAGAGGGAGTATAAGTTTTACCTGAATATGTAATGAAGGCCGATAAAAAAAAAGTGATGGAGAAGGATGTTAGGGCACTATGTGATGATGCCCCAGAACCACTGAATAACTAATTACTCACAAACAAGCCTCAATTCACTAATTTTTTGCCTCGAAACTATAACGTGTTTACCGAACCCAGACCTCTACTGATTCAAACCTAGACTTTCTCCCTTGGAAGCCAAGCGGTACAACCAAATAGGTTAAGAGACACATCTGCCCATAAAATGTAAGTTACGCGGAACTCATGTCAAATGAAAAACAAGACATGTTAGATTCTTAAAGAAGAGATTTTTTTTCACAACAAAAGTACCGGGGTTTATGAATTGTGATGTCATTGAACAATTTTCTGACTACGCCACTGCTTATAGAGAGAAGCTTCACGTGCAGAAGTGGTTCGAGCTGTTTTTTGAGCCTGTTTATTTGAGTGGTGAACTGGTGATGGTTGGATACTTGGCCTGTCGGCAGCTCGAGCTGCTTTTTGGAAATCTTGAAAATTGTTTTTGAACGCGGAATTCCTTACGAACATCTAACTCTCGTTCGCTTATTACAAGACACATCGATCCGTTCCACAATTCTACACAGACATTTAAATGAAGAATAATGAAAAGAAAATAACTCGATAAACATGGATACAAACAAATGTGTGTTTGGACATAAAATTGCTAACCATAAGAAAACTCAGTCTATGGAGCTTACACAAATTTAAAACCTGGGAGAATGTAGGCCGAGGGCGAGATTATGTCTTCTTCTTTTTTTTCACTGGAATTAAAAGTTTATATTAGCCCACTTCTTGAAAAGTAAATATTTGAATATTAGATCAAGAAGTATCTCCAATGTTGGTGTACTAGCCCTCATCTCTCTCTTGTTTCTTTTTAGTTTTTATATTAAACTCAATTGACATAGAGCAAAGAAGAAGAAGAAACAACCGCTCTACTCAAAGGCCAATCCAATAATAAATTGGAAAAGGCCTTGTTTGATTTACCAGCGCACTCATACCACCAATAAATTAAATTAAATTACTTACTATTAACACAACTTAAGATATAAAGATATTAAAGCCCCGTAGGTAAGTGACAGCATTTGCCAAATACTACCTTTGAGGCAGAAGCTTTAAGTGTATTAAAGTTTCATTAATAGGAGTATCTTTTACTAGATCAATACACAAAGGTGTTTATATACTAGAGTACTTCTACAGATGATCACTATTGTAGTCAAAAGTTGTTTTCTTCACCTTTTACATCTTTTATGCATATCTGTTCTGTGCTATATCAGCATCTATATATTTATACTATGTTTTAAATCCTTGGTTTTAGGATCAAATCCAGAGAAAGGTTTTTCGTATCTACTAGCAGTAATGTTGTATTTGAGGATTGATTTATATATGTGCTCTCTCTCTCTCTCTCTCTCTCTCTCTCTCTCTCTCTCTCTGAATGCCGACAAAAGGGTGTAAGGAAGATTGTTTATTGATGTGAGTGTTTATACCCGAGAGACTGATGAACACACCAAATGTGGGAATATATAGAAGGGAATGTTGGAATATGCCAAGAGAAAGACTCCAATAACCTTAATTCCTCCATTCATTCAAATAGTACTACTGATCAAGATCTCTGAATCAAATTTATACATATATTTGTATCTGTATGAATTACGTACATTGAAGTTTGGAGAGAGAATAGGTGCACGGTATAGGCATGCTAGTCAAGCAGCTGAGCTGACACAAAATTCTCTGCCTTTTTTCCAGTCACCCACCCTGGCCTGCTCCTCCTCCTGCTTGGGCTCACCTTTTCAAGCTCCCTAATCACTTTTCTCAAGAGATAGTACTAGTACTAGTCTACTAGTAGATTTTATTTCATCCTTTTCTCCTTCCACTATCTTGACACACACAAAAACACACACTCACCCCCACAGAGTGAGAGTGTGTTATAGTTTTACTTTTAATTTTGCATGGGAATTAAATATATAAGTGGTGAATGATATCTCTGATTAAGATTTTGTATGCATGCATACCCCACTCTCTCTTACTCTTTCTTTAGTAGAGTGCCATCATCATCATTGCAGCTGAGGTCGGGGAGTGGGGTATGAGGAATATAGTTTGTGTTATCACTTTTTACTTGTTTTGGTAGGGTTCGAGGGAATGTCGCTTTGGCTTTGGCTTTGGTCTTGTTATATCACTTTTTGTTCATTTATTTTCTCATCTTTTGTGCCCTCCACTTTCATGCCTCGGGACTAAAAACTCTTCCTTTTCTTTGTGTGGAATCAAGGAACTATCAAACATATGCTTCTGTTGTTCCTATATGAATTGTTAAATCTATTGGAGCATTGAACTTAAATTACAATGAGATAACGAAAACAGGCTATTCGTCTAAATTTTGAAATTTGTCTTCTTGTCTTGTCTAAATGCATTCTCATCCAGAGAGTTATGTAATCAAGCCTCAGAATTCATGTATTTTGAGATTATAGTAAATTGTAACTAAAACAACATTGGGACACAAGAAATGAATCTTTAGAGATTTAAGTGAACTTCGACTGTAAAAAGTGGGAATGAAATCTGTATGTGAGGTCAGCGCGTGGACTTGTTTGACCATTGACCAACCTATTAAAGCTTGACGCGTGGCAGGTCAAGACCACCATAGACACGTCAGACATTGACAAAAGTCAACAACATGGAAAAGCCCACCGCGAGAGTTGCATATCTCGCAGGAAGTGGAAACCAAGGCATATTTACCCAAGTATAGGGTATCCTTTACAAAAGGACCCTGTATTATGAGGAATTTACCCGTCGCGACCCACCTGCAAGGGAATGGGCGTGACAGGAAGATATTGATACTTATAACCATAGCTCGCGAGTGAACCTAGCCTCAAGGCAGGGGCAGGGGAGTCCTCGTGAGCCTTATTTGGAGTGTTGGCGCGCAGGACTTGAATTGGTCGCGACCATGCCAATTATAACGGGAATAGGGGAAGTTAAGTGGCTTGGAGGCTTAAGAAACTTAGGGATCGTCGCAATGGCGTGGCGTGCACTAGATAAGACCACTAGGAATATCCTAACGGCCAGTGGCGTCACCCATGTGGCCCAGGCACATGGAGAGAGCACGTGTCTTCATATTATAAGAGGAATGTCTGCAACCCAATAATTGGCTGCAGATCCTTATAAATATACGACATTCCTTCCTAAATTCCAAGAGATTGATTCATCCCTAAGGCACGAAAACCCTAGAGATAAGAAGTGATTCAGAGCTCTGGAAATCAAGAACATTGTTCTTGCTGGTGCTCACGGATACATCTCTCCAAGAGTTGTGTATAAGGACGATTGATCTTAAGGAGTGGACTGATACCGATGTCTTCTCTTTCTGTGTGTTTGGCCTAAGTTTTCACTCCATCACTTTGTTCCTCTGTTTTCGTCTGAATTAATTGTTAGTTATTATTTGCTTCTCCAAATTGATTTTAGGGTGATTCTATTCACAACCCATTATTTACTCCATACAACCCATTTTCACTATTTTCCTCATGCAACCCACTATCTACTCCATACAACCCACTAAACTCACATAAACTTCCCATAATACCCTTCAAGTTGAAAATTGAATTTCTGCTCCGTAGCGATTTCGGTATGTAAATGTCGAAATACATCATATTTTTCGACAAGCTAAAGTCGCAAAAAAAAATGATGCATTTCAACATTAGCTTGTCGAAACGTGTGTTGTGAAATTAATAAATTTCTCAAGTATCTACTTCGGTGTCCAAACATCGAAATAAGGTATTAATGTCAACATTAGCTTGTTGAAACATATGTTGTCAAAATATGAAATTTTCGAAGTACCTACTTCAGTATCCAAATGTCGAATATGTGACATATTTTCGGTGTGTGAATGTCGAAATATAGTCGTGTTTCAGGGGCATTTCTGTCATTGCACATTAGTGAAAATTGAGAAAATTTTGATGGGTTGTATGGAGTAAATAACGGGTTGTGAATAGAATCAGCCTTAATTTTATTTGACTAACAAAGGACCTATCCTACAATTTAATTTCCTTGAGAGTACGGTACCGGGTAGCAAGAATCCTGTTCAATTTGCATGCTCACCAGATAGCTTCACAAAGCTTTGTTTGGGCCTCCCTTTTCATGGCCTACATTCGGAAACGATCAGTTGGGCTGTGACACATTTTTGTTATTTACCTTACTTGGCCCACCAGCAAGTGTCCAAGTGAATATCACCAACTAGCTGGTGCAAATGGAGTTTTCTCCTCTTTGCAGAACTGTGTGAAATTCAGTTAGTTCACTTTGGCCTTATTATCCCATTTCGAGAGGGCAAAAATTAATACACTGCGGTCTGCGGGTTAAGAACATGAAAATGAACTGCCAACTTTCAGATTTCACTTTCATATCCATTGTCTTTCATATTTGTATCTGTACTAATACTCTGCTGTGGATTAGAGATCATGTGTACAAAAAAAAAGAAGACTAAAATGGCTTGGTATAATCACAAGCAACGTCGCCAAGAGCAGAAGGGGAAAAAAAATAAAAACTAGATTGGCAAGAAGTGCCAATTGAAATCGTAAACCAGTCGCCAATAATAACAAGGAGACAAGACTGAATTTTTGGATTTCGTAAACAGTGATATTGGTGATTCAGATTAATTACCCAAACTGTGATTCTCCGTAGCAGACCTCGTAAGATAAACAGAGTAGTTCCCACTAGCAGAGTAAAACTGAAAACTGCACATGTTCTTAGGGCACCATAAAGCCTTCAGTAATATTAGAAATATGAAGTAGTGGGAATCGAGACACAAAGGCGATGGGCGAGAGGGGTGCCTAAAAAACCTTCCCCTCTCGTAACCAAGCCCCCGAACCCGAGTCATAAAGACGATAGTTGACAGAGAATAAGATACATATGAATTTTCCATCAATAATTAGCATATCTCAACATAAGAGTATAAGAACTATTACATGGAACGTAAACTTGCAATATCTCTTCCCAGAATCTGACATGTACAAAATCGCCATACAATTGTACAAACTCCATAACATCTGGTTCGAGGGATAGCAATGGTTGGGCGCGGTGGAACCGACACGGCAGTAACTGCTGCTTGTTTAGGGTGTGGTGGTTTGCAAGAAAACATTTCGGCGGTGTTTGCAGTGGGGCCTAAGGCTGCAAACCTTTTGGAGGTGTTTGCTGTGGGGGCTAAGGATCTAGTCTTGGCGTGTTAATGATTCATATGTGCATGTACACTCTTACAAATCCGATCTCCCAATTAACTAACAATCATATAGTAATATGGAGTACGTCAACAATCAGTAATATCACACGGCAGGACAACAATAAATTTTGGCCTTCACACAGTTTTTCTCTGGCGACTACAGTGTTTTCAAACTTTATACTAATTGCCAACAACCTAGATTAAGAAGTATCCCAGATAAGTTTCACACATTTGGAGATAAAAATTGTACATGCATTTGTGATAATGTTCAAATACCAGCACATTGTTACAAAGATACATTTTGACTACTCAACATTGGAGGGCCAACTGCCAACACAAAAGTACACACCAATAAGTTTCCACATATGCAAGAATCTCCTTCTAAAGCAAGGAGCAGATAACAGAGTTGCGTCTTAAGCCGTGTCAAAAAGAATCAAACAAAACTGCAAAACTGCATACTGCACAGCTTGAGAAGCCATTTAAGCTCTGTTCAAAGAAAGAGAAGCCATTTAAGCTCTGTTGCTGAAAGGCAAGTATAATGCTGCAAAATAAACATCAGATAAATGCATACAAAAACTGAACGACTGAGCCTAGGTTTGCACTAAATTAATTTTTTAGAAAGACCGTCAGTATTATTTAACATTTGTTTAGTTATCTTTTTTTTTTTTTAGTTTTCGTCATAATTTTTACGTAATATCTTTCGTCTTGACGAGGTAAACCAAAAAAGAAGAAAATATAGACAAAAGTTGAAAAAAGTTAATATAAGACAACGCTAAAGATACTAAAAGACTGTATTTTTTGGCTTTTTCAAACTCTTTTGGTCTTTAGTAAACCATTTTCAACTTTGGTCTACATTTTTATACTTCTCCAATTTCTCTTGTTGAGACGATGTGACATGAAAATTTGACCCGAATCTAGTAAAGATTAAGAGAAAACAACCAAATGACAATGACAAAAACTCACATCTAAGCATCGATCAGTACAGTGAGAGGTTCCCACTACTCACGAAAAAGCAAAATCAGAAATGCAGAAATGTTTTCTCTCCCTCCTTCACCATTATTGGATGGGGGTGGACAGTGGTGGACGCAGGATTTGCAATTTTCTCCAAATTTGCGGGGACCACTCTTCAGTAATTTTACAAAAAAAATCTAAAAGTACACTCAAATATGAAGAAAATTATGGGGAGTGCAGGGGCCAAACACCCCTTGCACTCGCCCTTGTCCGCCCCAGGGGGTAGGAGGGGGTGAAAAGCTATAGTAGCATTCACACGGTGCATGTAATAATGAAAAAGTACCCATGTTAACTGAATTTTGCGTGCTTTTCAAAATAAGCACCAACAATAGAGCTAAATATTAGGACAAACAAATGGGTGTCAAGACAATCTAATCCTCGCAAATGCACACATGGATGTTATATCATGGTGCACTAGGTACAGTACCACAGAAAATTTTCACACAAGAAAGTAGTAGCTAGCTTCCGAAAACAACCAAACTTCACTTTCGACAAGAAATCGGAACAAAAACAACGAGGTAGAAATTGGATATGCAAGCTATAGAATAAGGATAATGGAGTCCAGTACCTTCCATTTGAGTCATCTCGACGACCACCAGTCCCACAAGACTTGCTCATCAATCTTACTCAAGTTCACATCATCAAGTCGCTTCCATGTCTTGATCCTTTTCACTCCCACCCATCCTTTGTCCCCTTTACCAAGTTCTGCCAATATGACTCTTGCTCTTCTTGGCCATCCGGCTTTACCATAAGCATGATACCCAAAGCCTCCACCATAACAAAGCCATATACCATGAAGATTCCCACAGAAGTCGTTGGTGTGATCATGTCCTGTGAAAACAGCCTTAACATCTCCCATGGAGACAAGGGTTTGTAACACTCCGGAGTTGACTAACGAACATGCCGCATATTCATGATACTGGCCTACAATCTCTTTCACTTGGCGGATTTCGGGAATTGGAATGTGGAAGAATGCGAGCGCTGGGGGAGAAGAAAAGTCCTCTGATTGGTTGCTATCCAGATTTGGCCCCTGTCAGTGTGTCACCAGCAATACGGTAACTGAATATGAGTCTAAAACTTCATAATGAAAGTCGAAATAAACCATCCATATTGGGGGAGAAAAATCTAAGTGTGTGCAACAGGAAGTTGAACCGATGAAAATAACTTTATTGCATCCAGCCAAGTCAACATAAATTATATGATAACAACTTTCTCAATGTAGAATGAACATTTTTGTCTCTGTTAAGTAATAAATGCAACAAAAAAACACAAGTGCTCGCTTAATATGGAAAGCATTGAGAATTGCATTTACCATTATTCCTTCAACCATACCTGAAGAACTTTAGAAACACCACGGAGCCAACGAAGTTGGGATTCTTTTATCCAACCATAAGTTCGTACTCCATTAACAATAGCTCTATCTCCACTATCAAGAAAGTAGAGATTGAGAACGCTGTGGTTCGCTAAATGTGACCCAGGCGCACCCCATATTCTAAGATTATAATTGCCAAACCCATCTATGTCTTCAGCCAATGGATTGGTTTGCGAAACCGAATAATCCATGAGAGAAATGAAAGACATCAGTTCTTCACGAGTCATAGTAGATTCTTGGTCATGGTTCCCTAAAACTGCCGCCCAAGGAAGTCTAGATTCCATGGCAGGACCAAATGCTTCAAACAAGGATTCTGCAGCATCAGGAGAGCTTGTACCAAATATGTTATCTCCTATGTATGCAAAAGGGAAAATGTTAGGTCTACAGTGAGCTAGAGAGAGACCTTTTTACATAATGCGGGGACATGAAACTAGAGGTTAGTAACAAAGAAAGAGGGGATGGACAAAGATACGGCTCTGTTATTAATTACACCAGAAAATCCCAATCAAACACAAATCAGTGTAGACACCACAAATGCCTAATCCCAATCATATCCTATTTGCGAAGTTAAATGCCCGATTCATAGTGTAGTAGTTCTCACTCTAAGTGTTTCCTCTAATCCATGATAATCCTAGAAATATACTAACACTATCTGTCTATCTCATAACTGATACAGACTATCGCCTGATCTTCTGCTCTATCTCCTACCAAACATGAACCTATCAGAACAACGCACCTGTACACGCAACTCAACTACAGAAGTTATGTATACAATCGTATCTACTTAGTTATCTTCTCGACGTGGGACAGAAATATAACGCATAACCAAATGAATTTTCAGTAGAATGATAACTAGATCATTTCCAAAAGGCCTCCAATTAAAGCTGGTGGATGGCTTCTGGAGTATTACGGTAACATTACGAGTATGGTTTCGAGTTTGCAAATCCAATAAATCAGCTCAAGGTATTCACATGCTAAACATAATAGCAAGGGAAACAACGATGCAGTACCTGTAAAGGCAATGAAATCAGGCTTTTCGGCATCGATCATCCTCTTCAGAAAACGGGTCGAGTTAAGATCAGAACAGCGATCGAACTCAGATGCTAACACGTCTCTACACCGAGTCAATATCCCATTCCCGTAGTGAATATCAGCCACCTAATTTACCAAACCCACTTCACAATATCATAAAAACAAGAAGAAAAAAGATGACCCAACACTTATTTTCCCAAGAAAATTGGACAGACCTGAAGGATTTTGAAAGTGCCATCAGCTCGGAAACGTAAAGGAAGATCTGGTTGTTTCTTGAGTTTCACATTAGCGTGGCTCAAAAATAACTGTCCAGAAATTAGGGCATGGATAACTTGTATGAAGGAAATGATACAGCTGAGGTATAGAATGGAGTGCAACCATGTTTTTCCAGACTCACTTTTCATCTTCCTGAGTCTAGACTCTAGCGGTATTCCTCCGCAGTTTACATTTTTCTGGATGTTTTGGCCGGATTCTCCCTTTGAATTTTGCTACCGTCCAAAAATCTTTTTCGGTAATTCCCCCACCATTTTCCGGAAAAGTTGGAATTTGCCTCTAAATTTTAGAAAAATTGTATCTTGAGCAATAAACTGGAGTAATTATGAACTGAAAATCTCAGCAACAAAAAATGATTGTAGCATTAATTACTACTCACTTCTCTTTATTCTGAGTAGGATTTAGCTATTATGGAAAGTCATTTTTCCTTTCTTTTTTTTCTCTACTTCTCCATATGAGTCCTTTTTATTATAGTACTGATTTCTCTGCTTCACATATTTATGATCATAGTCTCAATGCTATAGGCTGAGTCATGTTAGAAAATACTATGAATGTTTACTTCTTGGAGATTTTTTTATTTTATTTTTATCCCCTAAATTATTCACTTTTTTTTTTTTCAATTCGTCCTTAAACTATTGAAACCATCAATGTAGCCTCTCAACTTATCTGATTGCAAGCAATGAGTCCAACCGCTAATGGGGGTTTCACTTTTTGGACGGAAAAAGTGATAGCCATGCTACACTCACATATCTGTGCTCACAGATCACGCATAGATTGTTGAGTGGAGGCCACTTCGGAGTCCTTCACAAATAATTCGAGTCCTTATTAATTTTAAAATATGTTTTATAATGGTCCTGGAAAAAATCAGCTCAATCGAATAATTCTAGGTTCTTAATCCAATCTTCCTATTTTTGATAACCCTAAACACCTGATAAAAAAATTGATACAGTAAGTGAATCTACATTCACACCCACATGCAAGGAAATATCATACAGTAAAATATTTTCCGACAAGTGATAATAGCTATTACTAACATCGCCTGCACACACATAGGTCCGAATGACAAATAAACTTTTGTCACGAAAATTCATTGACAAATTCAATCATGCATAGAGTCCTGCAGTTTTAACAGCCCATGGGCTTGAGGTATTGGACTTCAAAACAAACTAGTCCCTTTTCTGGTCTCAATTGATTCATTGGCGTGGTGGAGCTGTTTGTAGTTCACTACTCCTATAATAAATCTTTCCTTCTTAGATCTGCAACAATAGTATAGTAGGCTCAACTTTATTGTGTCCCACTCCCACGGCCACCAATAATACTAGGATAGAGAGAGAGAGAGAGAGAGAGAGATGATCTTTATTTATGTGGTGAAAGATTTAGTTTTTGTTGTCACTTACTAAGTTACTACTATTATTATTTAGATTATTTATTTGATAACCGGATGTCCAGGTTAGCTTGCGCGCCCCTCAACTATTATTTCAGATATGACAACGGCATAATATATAGTTTTCTTAAGCACTGCAGACTTACCAATTTTTTACACACTAGAAAGGCATTAATTACTAAAGACTAACCTAAATACAATGTGAAAATCTCAGAAAGGAAATAACCCAAAACATTATGCAACAAAAAAAAAAGGAATCTTAAAGCAAAAGAAGGCCGCAAGAAGAAAAATTAATTACTAGGAATTTGGATGACACAGAGTACAAAATCAATCCACAAGTATAAAAACCAAAATATAGCCATAAGATAGTGCATATGTTCTCCTCAATTGCATATGTTCGATCTCCTCTTTGAGAATATTTTTGTGTTGTTGTTTGAACCAAAGAGAGCAAATTAAAGGCCAAAATTGGCCAGCGTGATCACTTTTCCACTCTATAGCTGCCCAATTAGGTTTCTCAATCACAGGAATAGGAAACTTATACTAAAAAAATCCAGCAAACAAACATTGGTAACTAAACTAAACATAAGGTGCGAATACGTTTGACTTTACTGTATTAACGACTGCAATTGTTTGATCTCCCAGCTGAAGTAAACTTAAGTAATCTCGAGGCACCGTCACGTACGTGGTGTCCCAATATCCTTACCTACTACACATTTCTACGGGACCATGTATGAAGTGGAAATACTCCACAAAAATGTATAGTGAAGAAGGATGTTGGGCACCAAGTGACGGCGCCCAAGACCACTAAGGCTTAAGTTACCCTAATTTCTAAACGGGCTAAAGTCAACAAAAGTATGAATTTCAAGACAAATTATTCTTTTTACATACTTGAGCTAAAAATCCAAATAAGAGAAACAATATGTCTAAAAACAATTTGTCTCTGTAAGTTGAAGACGGGGTTTTATGGGAAACTCGATCATATATCCTAAATATAATTAGTTGAAGTAAACTTATAGAGTCACGTTTAATTTTCACAATTGCGGAGAAACTTTCTTTATTACTCACTATTATTATTATTATATGAGCTGTCATCGGTGATGTGATGTTTTTAATGTGTGTGTAGCTCATAATTCGAAAGCACATTAACTACGTACGTACTCTCACATTACTCAAATTTGTTTTGGTTTGGTAGGAAAAATGTACTACTAGTCTACTACTGTATTACTCAGTAGTTTCCCACCCATGGGATGGAAGACGTACTACTAGACTATATGGTTAGCTCAAGTGTCTCATTTCTCCGATTTAATTGACATATAAATCATTGATAAGCGAGCAAAATGAGGGATATGCAAACTAATTCTGATACCAAATCATGCGTAAAATGACAATTTAATAATCCTTAATTAATTAGGCAAAAGAAAATTGACTATTATAATACTCCACTAGTTGTCTTTTTCTTTTATTATTATTATTATTATTATTATTATTATTATTATGTGTATTTGGTAGTGAATCCAGTGATTGCCTCACCATATCCTAACAAAGAGATTGATTATTGTTAAAGTCGTTGGTGGACCCCTTCCTTCCCTGGATATTCGGAAGTTTTAAATTTACGTTTTCATGTGTGATACTGTAGTAAACTAGGTTCTAGGCCTCGTGTCTCGCACGAGTTTTATACCCGTATATTTTAATTCAGATTTTGCTTTGAGGGAGGTTAAAAAGAACTCATACTGAAATATGTTTAGATGTGCAACCAGCTAAGTTATAGGAGTCTGGGATAAACTATAGATATCTGTCACATGCATGGCGCGAATTCCCAAAACAAAGACTTTCACACCAACCGTTAAAAAGAGGATCAGAAATGGCAAAACAACAAACTCTAGGGACTAAAATACGTAAGCAACAAACTCTAGGGACTCAAATGCGTAAAGCAATAAACTCTAGGGACTCAAATCCGTAATTAACCAAACACCCAATTTCAAAACTCCCTCTTTTATAAGTCTCCCAGGGGAGGATACTAAGAGCTTTGTGAATTTCCGTAGCACCTGAAAATTAAAAAAAAAAAAGATAAGAAAAAAAAAAGTGTCAAACTCGTCTCCAATAATGTAGGATTCCGCAAAAATGATAAATGTACAACAAAAGTGTCAAACTCGTCTCCAACATACTCATATATATGGTGTGTAGAGCCCACACACATTTCACACTTAAGTGTGTGTGGGCTCCACACATCATATGAGTGTGTTGAAAACGAGTTGGACACTTTTGTTATATATTTATCACTGTTGTTTTAACAATCCGACCCCTTCATTATGGAGTTGCAGACATGTAAGTTAGTAACGCAATAATCCGATGTATCAGATATCGATAAGTGTTTTATTCAAGACATTTGATTGAGAGAAAGGATTTTAATGATTCATCTTTTTTCAAGAAAAATGTAAATTTTTTAGTTTGCTACCAATGTCTAACCAACCTAATTGTTTGCATGAATATATAGTTCATGTCAACATATAAAAAATGAAAGGTTTGGAACTTCCTCTATTAGATGGTGTGTTTGAGAGGTAATTGTAACGGCCCAATTTTCAGAGACATTAATGAAATTCATTTCTTGAAAATACTATAATTAGCTAAAAGAATGATCTTACGCAGCGGAATAAGAATTAAACCTTCGAAATTACTTAGTCTAATACATAAAGAAGTTCATGGTTTAGAAATTTAAGATTTTAATGTTTCCAAAATAAATTACTGAAACGAACATAGCACTCTAGAGATTTTGGTTAAGGTCCTGATCTGCAACTTGTCCCTAGTTGACAGTAGA
This sequence comes from Gaultheria prostrata, assembly GCA_036023075.1. Lineage (NCBI taxonomy): Eukaryota > Viridiplantae > Streptophyta > Magnoliopsida > Ericales > Ericaceae > Gaultheria > Gaultheria prostrata. Next base: position 5,985 of record JAXBDA010001423.1, on the reverse strand, counting down.
GTCTTCGTTCTAGTAGTACTACTCATCTCCTCCTTCATTGATACCTGGCGTGAAATACCAAAGACAACAATAGCACTATGAGCAACTAATCACTCGGTAGATAACTCCTACCCTTTAACTCTAACATTACAAGCAATCAGTGTAAATAATGTCAAAATTAGATATTTTTTAGAACACGAAGAAAAATATACAAAAGATATATATGGTTGGCATTAAAAATTAACATCAAAAGATCGATAACAAGGATAAAATTGGAAATTGGAGGTGTATGAAGGTGAATAGTATAAATAGAGATCATCTTCTAAAATAGAGATAGGTCTCCAAATATAGAGAAGCAAAATTGAGTCTGTATAATGAAGACCTATTTTAGAGCATCTTCAATGCATCTCTATATCTTTATTTTAGAGATCGAATATGATATATTGAGGAGAGATTTAGTAATTTATCCCCCTCTTTTCCTTGACTTTTTGTACCCATTGTCCTTTTCAGAGATTGGTCTCCAAATTTTCTTTTGGGTCTCCAAATATAGAGACTCACACTTTCATTTTGGTCTCCAAATCTCTAAAATGGACGATGGATCCCTCCAAAAAGTACAAAAGATTGAGAAAAAGATGGGATAAATTACCAAATTTCCCCTCCATATGTCACGTCCAATGTCTAAAATAGAAAAAAAAAAAGAGATGCATTAAAAATGCTCTTGATCGAAGAGGTTGATTGGAGTGCCAATGGTCTCTATTTTGGAGAAATAGAGATTGATTGGAGATGTACTTAGAGTATCTCCAACCAAGCTCCATATCTGCATATTTTGAAGATATGGAGATGAAATGAACTCTAGCCAAGTTGCATTAATTTAGATCTCCAAATATAGAGTCAACAAAAAAAATGGAGATTCATCTCCATTTCTACTTTTCATTCTTTATAATATTGAATAACTTTCAAATTATATATCTTCAATAATACAATATCTTTAATTAATTGACACCCATATTAGATATATTTAGGGGCAAAGAAAAAAAAGCAATTTGACTTTTGAGGAATATTGGTAAGTTTTGGAGGGGAAAATAAGGTAATTGTGAGTTTTCTTTTTAATGTAATGATGGAAATGAAGATTTGTGGTTTGAGTGTGTACGAATAGTAATAAGCTCCAAATTTACTTTTTGAATTAAAAATAGTATTTTGAGTCTCAAAAATGGAGTTTTAGAGACTCAAGGATTGGAGGTGCAAATGTTTCAAACATGAGAAGAATGTATTATTTCTGTAAAGTGTTTGGGTGGTAGGTGTAAAATGCATTTTGCAATAAGAAAAGTGTTTGAGAGATATGTGAAGAATATATTTTGTAGATCTTTGTGTTAAGTAAAATGAAAAAAGTGGAAAATGCTAAGTCAAAAAGCTCATCTCCCCCTTTTTTTTTTGTCTTTTCTATAAACTCAAGTATCGAAAATGCATTTTGTGAGCTCTGCCAAACACCTAAAAGTAGTAGAAATTGAGAAACTAAAAATGTAAAGATAAAGGATCCAAACGCCCCTAACCTCTTGGAAAAATTCTTCAGTGTCAAGCCGGCACCGTCCTACGTGGTGTCCAAGCATACATGATACAATTCGGCTGTACAAAATTATTTTGGACGGCTCAAATTTTAAAGAGAAAAAGAGGCGAGAGAGTGAGAGATATTTGGATCATTTAAAATACTTTTAAATAAACAAGATTGCACTCGGCTCATCTAAAATACTTTTGAATAAACACTCGGCAGCATCAGGTGGTCGTGCCCATCCCTAGAAGTACTGAATTTTTTGTTTTCAACCTTTTGGGGTTGTTATTCTAGGAATATGGTCCACACGGATTAAAAAGTTCCGCACAGTACTGAGAATCATTTGTAGTGGCAAACATTGATTGTTGATATATATATCTCTCTCTCTCTCTCAAAAGACATAGTATTGAATGAATGAATGAATGAATGGGGGCAGGGCAGGGCAGGGCAGGCATGTGAAGCACAATTAGCATGTGCGTGATGGAGCTATATATGATGGGTGAGATATGCTTCCTTCCGGATTACTAGTAGTAGTTCGCAAAATGAAAGACGCACGTGACTTTAACTGAGTTAACTGGGCGGAACGCGTCGCGTAGTTGCTGTCCTACTCGAATCCTGTCAAAATCGTTGACGTATGAATATAAACACATACATAAAATTTGTTATTTTCTTACTCTCCCTTTCCTTACGTGGTCGGTGATGAGCAAATTTCGGACATAGGAGTCGTCGAAATTTTCCTGCTCATTTTTTATATTCACACTTTTTGATGTTACCTTTTCATATTTTAATTTTTGCATATACTTATAAAAAAATCATATGACCATTTCACACGAATAAAAACCAAAAAGAGATCGATCGGTACTAAAAAGGGTGGGAGTGTCAAGTTTAATTCATTTCCAATAGCAGATAAAAAATGGAAAAATCAATTCCATATTTTTACGGAAATAAAAGGCGATTCAATTCCATATTAGTTGTAGGAAAAACATTAATCGAATTTATTATTTTCTGAAAAAATAATTAGAACACGAGAGATTACAGAAACACAAACTGTAATGACAATGAATAACCAAACTAAGGCCCGTGTTTGACACGATTTTCTTAAAGCAAACTCACTATCTCACTACGGATGTTTGAGGTTTTGATCAGTGTTTGCCTCCCAAGATACATCGGCTTCAAACGACCAGTTAGTAACACCTACTAAATCGCTCTGGTGTACGGAATGGTGTTTGTACTCTCTCGAAAAACAAAGGAAGAACTATGGAATGAGTAGCTAATTTCGGTGTACCAATATAGAATTGGGAGTAAGGATGTTCGGAGGGTCTCACGAGACAATCGAAAGGACCCCTTTGGTTTCATTGAATTTGAACAATACGGTATTGATTGTGGTTGATTAATACCACGTGTTTAATTATGGATTAATAGTGGTATAATTAAGGGTTTTTTTTTCAAAAATTGAATTCCCCATATTGAATTCTCCATATTAAATGTATTCATTTCTAAGCCTATATATTGGTGGAATTTATTCATCCAAAATTCTAGAAAATTTTCTACAATTCCCCACATGAATGAAATTGGCGGAAACTAACACGAAAGACAACAAAGACTCTGAGAGAGAATACATCGGATCAAGTCCGCATAGGAGCTTTTGGCCTTGAACCTTTCCTTGTGAAGATCTATCGGGTTTACTGGCTGGCCAGTGTGCGGTCCTGCTTTGAACTGTTCTGTCGTTTGTGTAAATCGAGACAATAGGTCTCGCACGGAACATCACCTAACATTGTTCTGTTCACATTATCATGTTTGTTTTGGTCGTGAACACTCTCCTGGCCCTGCAAGTATTTTCTCAAGAATTATGTCTTCCTAATTCTCAAAGAAGTGGCCCCACTTCATACTCGCATAGGCGACTTTCTTATAAAGGGTATCTTGTTAGGGGTGCTCACGGTCCGGATTGGCATGAATCCAATCCTAATCCGTGAGTCACGGTTTTTTGAAAATAGAATCCGTGTCCAATCCAAAAGTCCCACGGTTCGGTTCCAATCCGATCCGCGAGTCACGGATCGGTTCCGGATTTGTCCACGGATTTTCAACTTATTCTAAAAAAAATCATCAATTCATTTAAAAATCCAAACTCAACATTGATGAAACAAACACTTTACTAGTACAGTTAATAGATGATAATATAAAGCATCAAGAAGAAAATAGAAAGAGCAGTCACTGGAAAAAAATAATGAAAGTTTATTAAACATTCCAACAAATTAATTGAACAAATCTAAACTTGAACATTATGGAATTAAAAATAGATAGCCAAAAAACAATACCGAAGATTCATTTTGAATTCCAAACACAGTAGGCTATACCTTCCATATCAAAATATCAAATTGTCAATATTATAAAGGTGGTAAAATTATTTATCTATACTTATATATTTATTTAAAAAAACTATATATAATAAAACTCTCACGGTCCGGATCGGTTAATCCACGGTTTCAAAATCAAAATCCATGTCCGGACCGCGAGTCATGGTTTTTTATTTTTTGAAACCGTGTCCGGACCATTAATCCACAGTTAAAATCCAAAAGGCACGGATCGGTTCTGTCCGGACCGGATTCACGGTTCACCGGTTTTTTTGAGCAGCCCTATATCCTGCTATACCCTGCTTGGTAAGCCAACACACAAGAGTCATTAAAAGCAATGTTTAACCTGATCCATTTACCAGGTATTACTGTTCCACACCATAGGAATAAGCAGAAGATCTAGTGATCTCCTCAGTGATCGTTCTCGGTTACTCTAAAAAAGTGGTCTAAAAAACCTAAGTCTTGGGATCTCCAGTCAACTAGGTTGGCTATCCCCACTGTAACTATGAGCGTATTAGGCTTAGCCTCATTCCCTTCGATGCTTTATCAACTAGCTCTCTATATATAACCCTTTAGTTAGCGGATCCGCAATACTGTTCTTTGACTATACATGGTCAATCAAAGACAATACCTACTAAAGCGAGTATGATGAAACTTTTTGGTTGATTTAATTTTTTGGTGGAAGAGTAAAAACTTCATTAATAGAAAGAAAATATATATACAAATATGTGCTATCACCATCAGATAGAAAGCGCCGGTAACGAGTAAAAGCCAACAAATTAACGCTCAATAGTTTACTCCTATTACTATTAGGCTAGCTCTAACTTCCATCCCAAATAATTTGTGGGGCTATCAATTTGCCAGCTGTAGGACTATTTGGATCGGATACTTAAATAGTTTTCTTTAATTTTTAGTTTGGATCGTTGAGATGGCAGAACGTGTAGTCTGCATGGGGCTCTGGAGTCTGGACAACTGGAGACTCTCACTCAATTTTGGAACAATGATGTCTATGAATTGTTTTAGGTATAAGATGATTATTATTATTACGAGTATGTATAAATTTAAGCCACTGCACAATAAGCAAGGTTCAAACAATTATCATGAGTTAATCCTAATTTACACCGTTGTTAAAATTTGTTTTTGCAGTTGGCTTCTAGATTACAATGTTAAAAAAAGTCAAAAATGTTGCTCGCCCTTTACATCAGACAATCGCTCAATAATTAACCTCTCAACATATATATGGCTCAATTCTTATTTCAAACTCTTGGCATTCTGACCAGAAAAATCGACCGGTCGCCGTTTTATTTATTCATTGAGATCCATCTTTACCATCCCTTTAGCCCCAGAAGAAGGGATCGATCTTAACTTTGACCCTAATAATTGCGAAAATAGACCGTAATATATTATACATACACACAACATTGATCACTAAAATATGTTTTATTTTATTCGATAAACCCTTGTGTCGTAATTACTTAATCACCTCTGTCAATTAAATGATGTTCGTCATAGGAGTGACTTAAAGAGGAGATGAAGGGCACGGACCACGGAGGTTTTTGTGTCCCCAAGAGTTAAGGGAATTGTCAAATTTGTGTTAATCTGGATTTCTTCATCGTTTCCATATTAATGCTGCATTTGTTTCAATGTAGTAAAACGTTTTATGAAGTAAAATGTTTTTCATGAAAAATAATTTTACCTTTTACCTTTTAGTATAATCATGTCTATTTTAATCTGAATAGACACACAATCTTCACTAAATTCTTATAATCATATCTATTCATTTAACATGAATAGACACACCTTTTGGATTAATACCGTTCACCAATAATATCATTTAACATAACATACATTAAATATTTTGAAAATGTTACAACAAAAGGCTGAGATTTCATGCTCGTACGACATATCGCAACTTGTGAAAGATTGGGACAGAAGATGGGATACTAACTGGGGACAGACTTGCAAAGAATTTTTTTTTGACTTCACATGAAATTGAAGGTGAGGGAGAGGAATTGACTTCGGGGGGGGGGGGGGGGGGGGGTGGTGAGAGACCAACCGAGAGGAGGGAAATGAAGGAGGGAGAGAGAGAGACAGAGAGAGAGAGGGGAG
>JAXBDA010001422.1:23585-55132 GCA_036023075.1 Gaultheria prostrata | reverse complement strand
GGGTATTATTATATTGATAATGGTAAGTAGTGGAAAGTAGATGTAAAAGTTGTAAAAGTTGATGTGAGAGAAAATAAGTTGGAATTACGAGGTAACACACTTAAAAAGGGACGGAGGGAGTATTATTATATTGATAATGGTAAGCAATGGAAAGTAAATGTAAAAGTTGTAAAAGTTGATGTGAGAGAAAAATAGTTGGAATTTCCAGGTAACACACTTAAAAAGGGACGGAGGGAGTATAATTTAAAGAAAATTTTGTTGAAATGGAGAAGGACGAATTAGTGGATAGGATCAATGCCCTTGATGATTTGGAGGAAACTGATTTTATTTTGGAGGTTGATAATTTAGAAGAACGTGCCTCTCTTTCTTTGAAATTTTAATTCCAAGGTTCGGCGGTTTTGGGCTTGTTTTATCTCGGTCTTCGGTATTTTCTTGCGGTTTACTTATTTTTGGGTTTCAGCTTGTGCTTTTGGCTCTTGCTTGTTTAGGTAGATGGGTGGTTTTGTCCGTCTTTTAGCGGCTCTGAGGTTTTCTTTATTCTTGTTTTGTTTTTGTCGGCTTATTGCCGATCTTTTGGGTTTGGTTCTCGGGTGGCGTTTTGCCGGTGTACCCGAGATCCGTTTAATCTTTGTTTTGCTCTCAAAGATCAATAAAATCTTTTTTGCCGATTGAAAAAAAAAAAGTTGAAAAAAATAGTATATAAGACAATCCTACACCCCCTTTTCAACACTTGCATCCCCCTTTTGTTTTTATTAGGGTGAAATTACTAAAATACCCCTCCATTTTATAATCCCTTGGGGGTGTAAATGTTGAAATGAGAGGGTATTTCAATAATTTTACCCTAATAAAAACAAAAATGAGGTGCAAATGTTGAAAAGGGGGTGTGGAGTTCAATTCCCAAGACAAAAATACCAACTGTATGGTATTTTTTTCTTTTTTAGACTCCTCACATCCAGACAAATAATTATTTGAAAAAATTCAACTTGAATCTAAAAATACAGATATAAAAGACAAAAAAAAATATCACAAGAAGAATTTAAGAAGAGCTGGAATTCTGACGAGATCTTCAAGTAAATCTAAAATTGAATCAAAGTGGAGCAAACCTGAAATTGTTGCCTGGATGTTCGGAACGTTATTCAATTCAAAAATGTTCAGGATACATGAAACCCTCGCGACTTGGAAGTCCGGTGGAGTATAATTCTGCTTTCTCTCGCGACCTGATCCACTTAAGGTTCTGAAACCATGGCGACTCGGAATCCCCAAGGAGCATAAAATTGCATTCCTTCGCATCTTGGAAATCCTGAGGAGTATAATATTTATAAGGCCCTCCTCCATCCGGGAATACAAACTGGACAACAGGTATATGCTCAACAATCCAATAGTCTTGGCCTTTGTCTGTCTTCATCCTGTCTAAGAACTCTCTTGGCATTTCTTCAAAAATTAGAGATTTGAGTTCTCTGAGATTGCGGATACCAGAGGGTACCTCTTTTAGTCCTGGGCTAGGTCCAATCCAAAGGTGGTTAAGAACGGGTAATCCTCCTTCCTCTATCATGATTGAATTCAATCTCTTTAAGAATCGGAGGTATAACACCTTGAGCTTCTGAAACCCTCCGACGTCAAAATACAATTGTTCTCCATCATATCCATTGATGATATTAAGTTCTATCAAATTAGGCAATGCTTGAAGAGCTTTTATTGCATGAGTACTGGGCAACCTTGACCAACGCAAAGTTAGGTGACCAAGATTATCAAGTTTTGATATCCAGTTTGGCAGCGTATACAAACGTCCAGTCAAGTTGAGACATTGAAGACATTCGGGTGGAGAAGAAAGAGAATGTAAATTCAGCAGCCCATGTATTCTAAAAGACCAAACCCTTAAACTTTCAAGGTGTTTCATCTTCTTGATGGCGGTACAGAGAGCCTCCCCGCTTTCTTCTTCCAGATCCAGAATACCCAACTTTCTCAACTGTGTTAAATTCTCTAGCTCTTTGATGGTAACGAGGCTGAACGCTCCTTTGTAATCGTTTCCCTCCACGGCCCACAATGTTTGCAAGTCTTCTAAGTGCCCGATCCCTCCTTCTATCTTCAATCCACTTTCCCAATTGGGAGACATGGCTTTAAGATGCCGTAACTTATGGAGTCTACTTAAGATCCCAATTTGTAGAACAGATACGAGTGAGTATTTCAAGTTTAAAGTTTGTAGGTTGTGTAGATTTCCAATGGACTTTGGAATTGTCTCCACTTTTGTCCTCTTGATACTTAGGTATCGCAAATGAAGAAGATTTCCCACTTCATCGTGAAGTTGATCAAGAGGAGCACCCTCAAGATCTAGTACTTTCAAAAGCTTGAAGTTCCTAGCAAGAGTACCCAATAACTGCTCCTTTGGCAAATCCCCCAATGTGAAAAGAAAAATAGAACGAATTCTGGATTTGGTACTCCGAATAGTTTCCAACACCTTACTCGTTATGTCGTGCATATGGATCGACCATCGCCGAGTTACATCGTTCCAACTTGGATCTACTTCTCCCAAAACTTGGGAAAAACTTAACTCCTTACACATTGTGAGGATGATCTCGTGGACTACATCATGGACCTGACATCTTTTAATTCTACCATCAAATTTTTTGAGCGAAACTTGAACCAAGCTTCTATGAACGAGCTCAGTCAAGTGTTCTTCTGCAACTTCTTCCAACGTTTTTCCTTTCCGTTCTTCAATGAAACCCTCGGCTATCCACAATCGAATTAGTCTTCCACGGGTGATTTTATAGTCCTCGGGTATTATGCCAAAGTACAAGAAACATGGTTTAAGGTAGTAGGGCAGATCATTGTAACTAAGCAACAGAATTTTGGTGATGTTTGCGAGATGTGGATTCCTTTCTAACTCGGATCCAAGGCTATTATAGAATCTTTTCCATTCAGGTATAACTTTACTTTTGGTAGACAAGAGAGCGCCTATTGTCACAATTGCTAGTGGTAATCCTTCACATTTTCTAACAATGGCACGGGATACTTTCTCCAACTCGGGAGGACAGCGACCACCAAAGTCCCGCTGGAAGGCTTTCATGCAAAAGAGCTTCCAAGCCTCCTCCTCAATTAGGGGCTCCAGCTTGCAGACTTGATCCGACGAAGATTCCTTGCAAAATGTAGCAACATTTTCGCTACGTGTAGTGACAATTATTTGACTTCCTTTACTGTTTCTCGGTAAAGTGCAAACTCCTTTCTTCTCTTGCATAACTCCTTTATTATTCTTGTAAAGATGTCCTTCGTCTTGTATGATTGAGAGACAGATACCCAAACTTGGCAATCGAAGTTTTCATACACTTTTTGGTTGTCAAAAACTGCCTTGGCAAGAGTGGTCTTGCCACATCCTCCCATACCTACTAGTGAAGTGACTGTTCGGTTTGTTTGTCTGCTTATCAGTCTATGGATCAGTTCTTCCCTGGTGGACTCAATGCCCACGACTTCATCTTCCTCGATAAAAAGGGATGCAACACGAGGGTCATCATGTACTTTCTCTTCTGTTTTACTGCTTGATCCATGTTCTAAGGTACTCAAACCATACCTATCAGCTCTTTCCTTGATCTCACGAATAATCTTTTTGAGATCTTCAATCTGAGAAGCAATATCATGTCGTAGCTTGAGTTTGGTGCTTATGCGACCTAGTTTACCAAGGAAACCATGCCGTTGCCCATTTTTTGCTAGGTGAAGCGTGTATTCGTCCATCACGTCCTCGATCTGGTAAGCCAAAGCCCTCACCTGTTTCACCCAATTTTTTGCCCTTTCATTTTCTAATTTTGCACTTGAATCTGCATCTTTTAGGAATGACATAATGCTTTCTAGTTCAGCTTTGATGCTGGCAACTTCGGTGTGGATATTCCACAACAATTTCACTTCCCCGGATAACAATGGCACCAAAGTACTGTTGATAGCAGAGCTTACTGCAACAAGTGCCATATCAATTTTCCTGCTTAACCCAACACAATTGATTAGTTTCAGAGTGAGATTTTTTCTGGGCTTAGGTAGTTTCAATGGAATTGCCCTTGCCCAAACCAACTCATACGCAATAGCAAGAAGAATAAATCAAGCAAAGATAGCAAACAGAAAAGTACGACATAGAGATTTTACGTGGTTTCAAATTACGTTATGGGGTTCATCTACGGATCAGACCAATAGTCTTTAATTAAAAGTTCTAAATATTGTACATGTTAGAGTACCGGTTTTTCCACTGATACGGTATGTACCGGGCACTATTTCAGTCTTATTCAAGCCATGAACGCACTTGACTACTGGGTCACAAACGCTTGGCATGGGGGTCAATAGTCAGAACTCAGGTTTCGCTCCCTCATAATTCTCAGCTTCTAAACCTCCTAGGTACTAGCAAATTTTGTTGGGCGAATCCCTACGTGGCTTTTGTCCCACATTGAATTGACCCCCACTACTGGATGTTTAATCTAATCAACAGATTCATCGAGGTTCGCTTAAGCAGTTAGGACACCCTAGTTACAAAAGAAATATGTTCCTCCGTTCCAATGGAATTAAAGAACACTAATCAGTAATCACAGCAGTACATCAAATCTGATTGGAAGAGTTGAAACAGAGAGGTATGCGTTTAGTTTATATTGTATTGATACAAGAAAAGTAAATAAACGCACAGAAAGAAAGAGCAGCAGTAAAGAAGATGATGAATTACCTCTATTGGGAGAGATTTTCCGGAAAATGAAAAGCAGAGAAAGACCCAATTCGCAAATGTAAATCTGAGAAGCAAATGAAGGATGTGGTGATAATTGAAGATAAGAGCGATATGGTACAGCTTGTTTGGGTCTCCTTTGTTGAAAAGTCCATAGTCAATCCTACTTTAATCCATTCAAAATAAACGGCAGCATTTTCTTATGTAATATAATGGTTTATGTTTTTTTTATTTTATATATTTGACATGTAATTTACGGGTCTGATTGGATGCGGGACAAGTTTTGGTGTAATCTTATATAGTATTGCAGGATGAGTTTTTGTGAGAAGCGATATGAGGGCGACAAGTGGCACGAATGGATTGGTTTGTCATATAGGATTTTGAGTGAAGCATGTGACATAATTTTCTCACATTCCCTCAATCTTTTTTTGAATTTCAAAATGCTAGATATTTTGTTATTTCGTAAAATATTTTTATTTTCAAATAATGGAACCAATCATCTTTATTATCTCTTTATCTCTCCATATTTCTTAAAGGATGCTTATAAGTAAGAAATGGTTTGAAAAAAGTATTCCTAATTAGAACCTTTGATTTCGTCATTGATATCTTCATTGTTCAAAGGAAATAAATGATCTACCGTAATTACATTTGCATGATATACTAGTCATATCAAATCATACCACAATTAGAACTAGCACATTCTTATTCAAATGTAGTCCCTTGCATAGATTTCCTGCACGTATGGTTTCTCTTTTTGTTTTATTTTTTATTTTTTTATTTTTCTAATTTCAAAGAGTTTGATTTTCTTTGTCCTTTTACTAATGCAGGATTGTCATATTTAGAAAAGAGGACAATAATGATGGATTCAATTGGCTATGGGTGCTCTAATATTAATCCTCAACTGACAATACCATGCGTCGAAGCGCAATTAGACAATTAATAGAGTGACACTGCATAAGAAGGTTAATGTTTTCTTATTGATCATATTCTTAAAGCACCGGCTTTTTTTAAGATGTTAATACATTTTCTCTATCTTATTTTTTAATGCCTTTATATGGTCTATTTCATTTGTATCCTCTTTCTAGAATTTGTGGACATTAAGTAGTTTTCTTTGTAGTCTCATTTCGTTATCGATCGGTTACGTGTTCGTTTTCTTACTTTTACTATTAGTATTAGGTTCCATTATCTGCAAGAGAAATGACTGATCCTCAGATTGGGTTTGTCAACCTTTCACACTTTCTTTGGCAATGACCTTTCTGATTGGGAGTAATCAAGCATTAATGTTTCAACTTTCCCTCATTGCATGATATTTGGGTATTATGTCAAAAAAAATCTGTTGAAAAGGTGAGGATGTGGCATATAGAAAAAAATACTCCTACAAGAAAAGGAAAAAGTTTCATAGTTTTGTAAATGCTATGTGCTACTGCTCTAATATATGCAGACAGAGATGTAGATTTTGTCAAGAGAATCATGGGCACCCTTACGAGTTCATTGGTATTAAGCCATTGATAGTTCAAATTATTTTTTGAATAGTACAGGCTTCATGGAAAACACGTATAGCCATTTCTACATATATTTTCAAATTGTGCACTTTACATATTGTTCTAAAAATGACAAAAAAAAATTGTAACACGAAAGTATTTTATTTTTTTAAAACTAAGAATTCCATATTTATCAAAAACCAAAAAGATCAATAGTTGGAACGGAGTGAATATTTCGTTTTTGATAATTAAATCAAACGTATATATCTTTCGCTTTTGCATTTGCATATGCATCAACCCGAGATACTTGAATTCGTCCCGTGCATAGCACGGGTTTTCTACTAGTCTTATATATTATTGCAGAATGGTTTTGGTGAGAAAGACCGTGGGAGCAACAAGTGGCGCCTAAAAGTTAAGAAATAAAATTTTGAAATGAATTAACTTACCTTTCGAGAGAAGAAAACTCTTATGTTAGGACGATCTTTCCATTTTCACACTTACGGAAAGATTAAGAATTTCTTATGTTAACTTTCCATCATAAATACATGTGTATGGAATTTCAATGGAAAAGTTGACAATTCAATAGCTATGGAATTTCTTATTTACTTTCCATAATAAATTACGCGCTTGTGCAGACCTAAAGGAGATTTTGATAAATTTAAAATACATGAATACCAAAAGAAAGATATACGAATGGCAAAAATTAATGGTGTTCAAAACGAAACAAATATTAGAAGGATCTCAGGCATACCAGCATAAAGCCACCCGAGACCCACACCCAAATAGTCGGCAAGAAGCCAACCAAAGCACCAAAAAAACTACCGGACCAAAACCAAACAGCTCACCAACTACAAATCTTTGTTTTATGTAACTAAGTCACGTGCTTCTCTCAAAATCCTAAATGACAACCCAACCAATTCATGCCACTTGTCGCAACCGCAGCTCTCCTTACGAAAAGTCATCCTGCAATACTATATAAGATTCGCTCAAACTAATTTGTGGCGTACATATACTCTACGGATTTTATACTAATTTATGACCGAACCTCCGGGCTAATTTGTGTGCAACTCGACTAATTCCGGAACCCTGTGGGTAATGACCCGGCAAAAACCTGAGACCTAATGTGATAGCAAAATCCTAAGTCCCAAGTCAATACCATTTTGCCAACCCCTTAGGGTTGAATCATTGATATAGTTGAACACCACACCTAATGTGATATGGTTGGTTAGTCTCCCCTCCGAGTCTGAGGTAGAGATTCCGAGTTCGAGTTCTCCTGGATTAGGTGTTTGACTCTCGTTGTGACACATGAGTATAAAGACGAGTTGATCCCTAAACGTTCAGAACCAAGTAACTTCTCCAAATATGTCATCCATCTTTTCCTCTTTTTGTATGAGCACTAAACAAGGAGATATAACTCAAGATTCCTTTCCAATGCAATGAATTAGAGTTGTGTACTATTAAACGATCACTAATAAATCACATTAACACCGCAGCTTGAGCTTATACTTGCACTAATGGTTTTAATGCCATCATGTAGATTGGGGGAGGTCTGAGTATTACTACCCTGACACTTTTTTGTTACGCACTCAGCCTCAACTCAGAACGGAGATTTCAATACTTATTTTTTGTGGAATCTCAAGGGTTTTTGCTCACATCATAGCTAAGAGTGCCATTGTTTATTTTCTGCACCATCCATATATAGGCGATGGAGAACAACTTTTTGTTAGAGCTAGGGATAATTTATTTATTGTCTTTTTGTTCTATTTTTGTAAACTGCCTTTCATTATTTGACAGAATTGTGCATGCCCAAACAAGCTGGAGGAAAATTCTTTTTGGTTTAGACAAAATAACTTACGACACATTTTCTTGATTGGAACTGACTTCTAATTTGGAGTATATTTATTTACTAGTATACTCTATTTTCTAAATTTAAGAAACCCGTTCTTTACTTTTTAAAGGCTCTAGGTTTGGCTAAATAACAAAGTTGACTTATCTTATTGTCTTTAGTCAAAATTTTCCCTCATTTATTTGTTTAGCCAAAAAAAACTACTCATTCATCTCGTCCAAATGAACCAATAAGTCAAAAAAAATTGACGCAAACCAAACAAATGCGATTTTTGTTTTTTTTATGAAGACAAAAAAAATTAAGTCTACTTTCTTAATAGCCAAACCTAGCCATGTATAGCAGTTGATCCGAGCGATCTTATCTTTTCAAACCCAATGGAGAAATGGGGTGCGGAAAGGAGATGATTCCAAATTTCCAATACATAATTCTGCATTATACTCCATTTCCATGATGCTGAATTGGCGTTTAGGAGAGATTTTTCAGTGCCTAGTGGGTATGGTACACGTGGTACGCATGGATGGCTCGGATTGCACGCGAGTACTGCCACGTGGTACCACTCGGCACCTAAAAAAATTTCGGCGTTTAGGGATGAAACGACAAGAAGCGTCTTAAATGGGTGGAAGGAAGCTACACTATAACCCAGAAAACTGAAACCTAGTTCTTGTTCAAAAGCTAGTCATCATCAAGTTCAATATCTTTAATAGAGTTAACTACATCTCCAACTCTAATAGACATTAACTCAGAATGTTCCTCAAGATCTTTAAGGATCATATGAAGCTGCTCCCGGAAGGTTGAAGACCGTTCTCGTTCGTGCTGCAGTTCATTAAGTTCACGTATTTTCTCGTCTTTCTCTTCCTACAAAAAGCATTGTAAATACTCAAGGTCAGCTGCTACATAGGAACTAAAGATGAATCTGAAAGAATATCACAACTAGAAAGCACAGTTTGAAATTTGCCTCATAACACAACAAAACTAGCCAAAGCTGGAAAAAATTCGGTCAATACTTCATATACCAATTGAAAACTTTCTAGTTTCTAGACTAATACGAACACCAGTTTCGACAATTTGGTCATATTTCTTTCTAATTTTTCACATTGCGTGTGTTTCCTAAATTACTAATGGGCCTCTTTCTTCTGGCAGAAAATGGTAGCATGCACTTCGCAACCAATATTAGAAGGAAAAATCAATGATTTTCTTCTCTCTCTGCAACATCTACTTCCCCTCTCTCCATAGAACACCACCTCCCACCATCTCCATACCATCAATTCCTCTCTGGAATTGGTTACAAAGGAGGACAAATGAGTACTTACAACTATAAGGTTCTCTCTGCAAAAGATCTCATGACATTTTGAGCAATACTTCATAAGGATCTCTCTTGCTTCTGTTTCCTCTCCAACTAAGAATAGTCCTGCCTTTCAACAACCCCATTGTGTATGATAAAACAAAAACATGTCTCCTATGCTGTAACTTCCTTTTTCCCTCCAGCTGTATGACACTGAATGCAATGGCCGAGACTTGCACTTCCACGCTTTAAGCACATTAGCATCTATGGCCAATTACTTGTGGCTAGCATCAACATTTCCAAGGCTTAGCTCATAAGCCCACAAGTCTGTAGAGGATCGATCAAACCAAACACACCCACAAACAAATAAACCAAACAAAGAACACAAACGATTTTACGTGGTTCCCCAAATCGGGTACGTCCACGGGAGAGACAACAATTTCACTATATTGGATGAGTTACAATGAGATAAAAAATACCAAACCCAAGCCCACGCTCACATGTATTTTTATCTCACACCCACACTCACCAATATTCTTACAATTTTCTCTCACACACACATTACAATTGCCTGGCTATCTCTCTCTTTTTCTCATACATACACGGCACACACATGCACACCTCTATAAAAACAAAGCATGGCCTAAACAAATAAAGAGGCAGGACCTTTGGTATTCTTGAGGAAGCAACAAATTGCCTTGGAACTCCACATGCACAGCCGAACCATCAAACAAAAAAATTGGTCTTCACCTCCTGCCAGCTTAAAGCACCACCAAACCCATTTAAATGTCCAATGCCAACTAAAGCAATTTATACCTTTTTCTTTTTCAAAGACACGCATGGGCAAAATCCCAACAAAGTCGTCACAAGTTTTTAATCAATATCCAATACAAATTTACAAAAACGGAAGACAATGATATCTAAAATGCACGAGTGGAATAACTAGTAAGTGATAAGAGACCAGGAAAAGTACATATGTGAGAAACTAGAGGTAGCTCTGGTTGAGCAAAAGATTGGAGATCAGATGACTGAAATTCCAGTTGTGCAGTTGACTCAAGTACTATTCAAAATGGTGTGACATAGAGATTCATACTCTTGCATGAAATAGAACTACAACAACTTTCTGGGATGAAACTGCCAATAACATGCTAATCTTGGTTAACATACTTCCAGCAACATGAATCTAGGTACCACTTCAAAATCTAACAACCTTAGAACAATATACCCTAGTTTGCTTACCAGCACTCGTTGGCTCCTCCTCCTCTTCTTCTTCTTCTTTTTCTCAATGGATTGGCTTCAACTTGAATGGAAACAGTAGTCTAATACCCAAAAAACTTTATAAATCAGCCGCATTGCTTAAGATAAGATCTAAAGATACAATACAAATAAAATCTCAAACTTTCCATTTGTTGGGGTTTGTGAAACCCAAGTCGACTTTGGACTGCCACTTCGATACATATGGAAACAGGTGTGAACCCTAAATTGTACTCAAACCACCTAACAATTTAAGCGTACTTTTAGTTTGCATTCTTCACTTGATTGTTTTCCGCATGTTTTGTGTGTTTACTTGTTTGGCCGATTTTCTCAACACCATTGATCTCCCTAGATTACTCAAATTCAAACCAAACACAGTATACAATAAAACACTTGTACCCATTTTCCAACAGACCAATAGAGAACACAGCACAAACCAAAAGAAAAGGAAAAGAAAGAGAACAAAAAGATTTGTCAATACAGTGAGGAAGCAATACACAAGCAATTGACCCTCAATAACCATTAAGAATGGCCACACAAACCTATTTTCCTACCTATGTGATTTATAGTGACAACCACATTCGCAAAATACATATAGCCACCCTTAGCCATTACCATACCCAAAGCAGTCAAACTTTAATGCAACTCTAGAGCAGGTGCAGGTAGGAGAGCATATAAAGCCACAAAAAGGAAATCAATCCCTCAGAATTATAGAGCAATAAACAAGCGATGACAATACACGATCAACAAGTTCACAATTTTCCACTCAAATTTCCAAAGATGAAGACCCCGTGACGCTACTAAGTCATAAGGATATCATATTTGATATTAAATGTTTGAGTTAGAATGGTCAAAAACACAACTATGTACTATATTGAATTTTGATGCGTACCTCACTGAGTATATTTACGGTTGGCAATTCCCCAGCAAACATACAGTTAATGACTAACTTGTGGCTGTGATCTCGGACAAATTTCGTGACTATCCATGTACCTTCAGCCTTCGCTGCCAGCCTTATCATTGCTTTGCACCCTTCTCTTGTAATTGGCCTTGGGGGAAGGGCCCTGTCTTTCTTAAGTGCATGTTTTGCTGCATGAAAGCCTTCTCTTGCACACACAAAATCCCGCCCTATTATAGCCATGTTTTTTTGTGAGTGTCGAATTCGGTTTGTCCGCATGGTGAAACCCGTATGCTTGGCATATTCATAATAGAAATCTCTGGCAGCATCTAAAGATGGAAAAGTCATTCCAAGAAATGGTTCAAACTTATTCTCACGCACTCCGTTAGGTGATGGTTCAATGAAAATTAACTTTTCGTCCAAGGCACCATGCAAATCACAGCCGTGTAACAGCTCATCATCTTCTTTGCCTTCATGTTCACCAAAGTTATCAAAAGTTTCATCGTCAGATCCCCCTCGAGTCCAAAAAAATCATGTCCACCAGAGGTTCCAACCATTAAGCTCCTAGTTCCTACATAAGTAATTACAAGCATTAAAGATGATCAAATTCTCCTAGACCTAAGAGTTTGGGTGTTAAAATGAGTAGTTTGTATGACTGCTTAAACTCATGGGGCCTTCCATGGCTACAAGTAGATCTATCATTGACTTAATCTTCCTCAAAGTACTTTGGGTTCTCATGAAAATCATCAATTTTTGTAGTTCCACAGATTTAAAATGGCATGTGAAATCACACAAAGATCCCTAAAATCAAGCTGATAGGTAGAAATGGAGTTTGTTACGTTAAAGCTGATAGGATTGCTGCATCGTGAGCTTGTGAATCAAAACCATGTATGCGTAAATTTACATAACCCTCAAAACTTGAGTCACCCTAAAAACCGGGAGAGTCCGTATTGTTTGTTGTAGTTAGTGAGGTTCGAAAATCGAACCCAATCAAATGAAACGAAATATATGGTTCCAACCACTGGGCTACCACTCTTGTCCTTTATGTTGTTTTTTTCCATCTAGAAATCCCTATGCTTACAAAACCCAAGATTCAAAAATGAGTTATTTTTCCTGTTCTTAAGCCACAAAAAGTTCAGAAAAGCTCAAGTTTTACTGCAAGCAGGAAAAGTTCATGACTTTCTAAAACATTGAACCAGATGCAAATCAATGGATGAAAATCGTTTATATGTTAGGCTCAAATCACAGAAACAGAACCTTGACGGACGATTACCAAATACTCCTACTTATCAAATCACACACACACAGATAAGTAAACTCTCAAACATACTTATCAAATCACACACACACACACACAGAGCAGCATACTTGATCTGAAGCTACATCGGTTCTTTCAATCTACGATCACCCGCTGATTTGAGTTTACGCTGGTCTGGTTTCCCTTTTACCCTTTTCTCCCGGAGGGAAGAGTTTTTTTTTTTTTTCCGATTACCCCGGAAGGAAGAGTTCACCGCCGGTTTGATTTTATTCTTTTTTTTTATTTTTATCCCCCTAAACTATTCATATTTTTTCTAATTCATCCCCAATTATGAAAACCACTTATTTAGTCCCTATATTTGTTTATTTGAACTCATTTTGTCCAATCGTTAACGACATCTACTTTTTTAGAACGAAAACTGTAGGTTTTTTATGGGACATTACGATCATAGTTCGGAGGCTTTTTAATAATTTTCGCTATATTTTTTCCAAAACAATTTCAAACAAGGCAAAAATCGAGCCGAGCTCGAGGTGTTTGGTTCGTTTAGCAACTCTAGTTATGGTTATGTCCGACACCCAAACCGTACCCGAATCAAAACCGAAACATATATATAAACAATGTTAAGAGACATTTAGCCATCACAATTTTTAGAGTTCCTTACACAGAAAGAGAGCTGTCCCTCTTCCCTTTTCCCACTTTGCCGTCCATCTTTCACTTCTCCGGCCGATTCCCAATTTATTTTTCTCTCACCTACTGCTACAGGTAACAAAGGCCTTGTTCGGATGGGTTTTTGAAACCCGGCTCCACTTTTTTTCCAGTGGGCCCTCTGACACCCATAAGTATAACCCATTTTCTCCCTCCTTCCCATTTTGGGAGATATTATTCTAGTGCACAATTTGTGCACAAATGGGTCGGTGGAGTCCACTTCGGAGTCCCATACAAATAATCCAAGCCGTTCATCGACTTTAAAATAATTTTTTGATTGGTCTACGAGAAAATCAGCTCAATCTAAAAACTTTAACTATTTGAACCACTCTTTCAATTTTTATTCAAAATTTAGAATCCTGAATTTTGAAGAAATTTTAAATAAAAGTTAACTAATCGGATCAAGTACTTATAAAAATCTAATTGAGCTAACTTTTTTTTGAGGCCACTCAAAAAATTATTTTAAAGTCGATGAACGGCATGGATTATTTCTATGAGACTCTGAAGTGGACCTTACTGACTCAATTGTGCACTAGAATAATATCTCCTAAAATGGGAAGGAGAGAGAAAGGGGACCCACTGGGGAAAAAGGTGGAGCCGGGTTTCAAAAACCCATCCGAACAAGGTGAAAGATGTCACGAAAAGCTAAGGCGACAAAAAAGGTATTCAAGAGGTTTTTTGTTTGTTTCAATCTTAGATTTTCCATTTGGGTGTAGTCAAGGAGATTTTACTTGCTTGCATTAAAATAATGGTGTAAGAAGACAAATAGGTGTGCATTTATGCGAGAGCAATTTTGTTGACCCTTAAAAGAGGGTCAACAAAACCCTCCCTCCTATTGGTTGAATTGGTATGGGTTCCACCACTTTGTGATGTCATGCTTACCAAAAAGTGCATTGCATATATCACATTGTGGTAAGCATGACATCACTTTATGATGGGATCCACACATTTCAACCAATAGGAGAGAGGGTTTTGTTGACCCTCTTCTTAGGAGGGACAACAAAATTGCACTCCGCATTTATGTGTTCAGCATAATTGAAGGAAGGGGTAAAGGCATCAACGTGATAAAAAGTTTAATGTGAAAATTTTCTTTTTGGCCTTTGTTGTTTGTGGCGAGATTATGAGGAACTTTGGAAAATCTTTTGATTTTTGCTGAATTTTTTGTTCTGTTTAATGTTTTTTTTTTTTTTTTTTTATGCTATCAAAGTTGAGGATGGTAAGGGAAGTAGTAATGGTTAGATATTCATCTTGTGTTTTGTGTGCAAGATTTCACTTCATTATTGATAAAAGCTAAAATTTGTGTTTTATAGGACCTGATTAGTCAATTGCCTATGGACCTCATCGGTGCCATTCTATCTCACTTGACATTACAAGAAGCAGGACGAACTAGCGTCCTCTCAGGCAAGTGGAGATATCTGTGGGCATTGCTCACCTCTAGGCTCAACTTCGATACTTGGAAATGGGCACAGAAATTTTGCAATAGAATCAGCAGTGCTACATTCGTGAGTCGGGTGAATGAAGTTTTGAAATTACACCAGGGTGTATCTGTAGATGAATTCGTAATCCATTTTCATCTGGAAGGCGCTTATTCTTGTGATGTCGATAACTGGGGTAACTTTGCATATCGGAAGGCAGTGAAAAGGTTTGAATTGGACTTGGCAGGGACTTTTGGGCACGTAGATCGATGGTATTACTTTCCAAGGGTGAAAAAGTTATGCTCGATTGTCTGCCCAGCTGGATTTTGTCCCTTAGAACCCTCTGTTTGAGATATGTTAATGTCACTGGTGAGGTTGTTGAGCACTTTTCGGGCAACTGTCCTCTCCTCGAACAATTGCAGCTAATAAGCTCTGACAGTCTTACAAATCTGAAGGTTGTTGGTTCATCACTCAAATTGAAATGCTTAGATCTCCAACGGTTCTTATTTGCAAGATTTGGAAATTTCCGCTGCAAATCTGGTGTCATTGACATATATTGGGCGAGATATAAGGCTGCTTCTCAAGAATGTTCCCGTTCTTTCGGTGTTTTGCACCGGGCAGGATTATTGTGTATCAGTAATTCACAAATCTACAGATCATTTGAGCTATCTCTGTCAACTGGAAAGTCTTAACTTAAAACTTTCTTCAAATGTTAGTATGTCAAACTATTTTGTGCTATATTCACCTCCTCACATGACTTACTTTCCTTTCCAAGTTAAAACACTGATATCTGTTTTTCTATTCTCTATTTTTTGGTCAGATCGTTAATAGATGTTTCATGTTCCTCCAAGCATTTCCTGAACTACCCTGTCTCAAGCAATTGGAATTAGAATTGGTTAAAGCACAAGGAGAAAACCTCATTTTCTACACGTCTTTGGTTGAGGCATGCCCTTCGTTGTCCAAATATACAATGCTTAGTTGTTTGTCTTGTTATATAGCCAGGACTTTGATATGTTGGCCATAGAATGTTTTATCTTCACTTGCCAAAGGAGATCATCCATTAGTGTTATCTAGGAGAAATAACATGTCATAACAGTCTTCCGTTTTTATTTTCTTGTAAATGTTTTGAGTTTAGTTACAAAACATGGATCATATTGAGTTGGGTTGCTACACTTGATACAATACCGGGTAATGGAGAGACACAGTTGCGTAAAACTTTAGGTTGTCATCGACAACAGTCGATTGGTTCTGTCTCCTCAATGTTCGGAGGAGAATTTGAACATATCATTCATTTTCCAGGTTGGGAGCTAGGCCTATGAACATCACTTGGGATTGTCGAAATTCGATCGAAATTTGACACCAAATATGTATGCCATTTTTTACGTCATTCTACCAAAAAAATTATGAAATTCTAGCTTTGGCAGCCTGAATGACTCGATGGGGTTGAATGAGTATCAGAGATGGAGGCACCAACACAATGAATAGGAAGACTTGTAATAGGAGGGGTAGTATGGAAATTTTGCTAGGGACGAAAATACGAGGACGAAAAATTACTCGTCACTCACTCTTTGTATATAGTAGATAGCCAGATAGATGTATGCAATTTTTGACATAAAAATTATAAAATTCTAGCTTAGAATCAAACAAATAGTACGAGTCATTTTTCTCAGCTTCTGCTTGTTGGGGAATAATTGGACTAGTTATATCAGCAGAACAGAATCGGAGATTTCGAATCTTTTGTTGATTAAGCGACACCCATATTTGAACTGGGGAAAAAAGATTTGCAGTCCCCCGCCTTACCGCTCGGCCATGTCGCCAAAATGATACAAAATAGATGAAACTTTTCCCAATTTGGGTTGGATTAGTGAACTTCTTTTTTTATTGGACTTGTATTTTGCATCTAGCTCAAAACACAAGATGCCCAAAAGCTTCTCCTCCCTTTTCTAATGAAAAAAAATATATGGATTTTCCATGACAAAAACCTAAACTTATAAAAAAAGTTGAACCATTAATTCATCAGTGATTCTTGAATTTGAATCTCTATTTTTGTTTTCCCATTGAGATAAGAAAATACAAATTGATATAGAAATCATCAATATGGATTGTTTTTTTCAATAAAAAACCCTTCTTAATTCTACTAAATTAGAATTCTAACAAGAATTATTAGCATATGTAAACCCGAAAATAGAAATTCTATATCTAACGGGGTATTTGATTTCTATATGTTGTCTATAGAGAATTCTCCGTCAATTATCGTGCTTCGATTTTTCATTAAATAAAATACATTGGAATAAAAAATGAAATTTTTTGGGTAGAGCACGAACGACACTGCCCTTAATAGAACGACAATAAGAAGGAAGAAGGATCTATACATCTGCACAGGTATTGATAAATACAATACAACCCCTCTTCTACACCTCACAATTATATTCTACAAATTCGACTAAACCATAGGTAAAAATACCTCTCTTCTCGGCGAATCATTTTTTGAATAATAGAATCCATTAAACCGCGAGCCAATTATCACCCCACGTGAGTGATTAGTTCAACAAAAGTAAAAAATGGAGTAGAAAAAAAGAACAAGATTTACTACTTCTTTGATGTGGAATGTTGGACAATCAGGAGCATCCACTTGACCTAATTAAGTCTTTTATTGATGATTTTTTTTGTTGTTGGTGGAAATGCAAGAAACTTCATTGATAATTAATGATTCTTTAAACACCGCATTTGCTTGTCTAGTTATTACAGTATATCTATCAGACTTTAGTTACACTTCTTTTTTTGATTAATTATTTACAGAATTAATTCAGTAGAACAAAATACTCCAGTAAACAAAATTCACAAACTAAACTAACAATACTGGCCGTGAGCAAAGACGCACAAGCTCCACAGGGCGATGGAAGCTTGGATAGAAGACAGCTATATATCCATTAAAAGAAACTTGGATGGAAGTAAGTTTAGCTAGACACTCATTTAGTAAATGATGATCGCATAATTAAGTGTACAAATGCAGCATCAAAATAGTAATAACTACCTTTAAATTCACCTTTCGTATTAAAATCCAATGTCAGTTCCCAACTCGATCGCTATATGATTGAAACTAACATCTCTGTATTAAGATTCAATGTCAGTTCATATAAAGCGGAAAACTATTTCCATAGAGAATATGGCGGTGCAAGTTGACCAGAATGCCTTCTGACTAGAGGTGTCCAACGGACTATGCTGTGTTGTGCCGGCTCATTTATCAAATCGTGTCGTGCCATGCCGGGCCGGGCCATTTCTTAATCGTGCCGGGCCGTGCGAGTCCATTTATTTAATCATGCTATGCCATGCCGGCCCATTTACTTAATCGTGCCGTGTCATTTTTTAATTATACCGTGTTGTGCAGGCACATCTCCGAGTTTCGTCGATTTTTTTTTGTAAAATCTAACCGAGTTCCGTTTAATCTAGCCGAGTTTCGTCGAATAAATTTTTTTTTTTTTTGCATAACTATAGCTATATTTTTTGAACAAACATCAAGAAAAATTTAACAAACATCAATAGGCATTTAGTCGGACGAAAAGTATCATTCAAAAAAAAACAAATATGGTCCCGATCAATAAGATTTCGAAACCCGATCGAGAAGAAACTTTACACGATTGATTTCATCAATAGGAACAACAAAATTAACGGCTCGATTGTTCAACTAGTTTCGCCGTATTGAGATTCGCAAAAGATTTGTATTGACTTATTAAAAAGTGTATAACATATAATTAGAAAATTCATCATTAAAAATTTATTTTTTCGGTACATTAAAAATTAGCATTTGTTGTGCCGTGCCCCGTGTCGTGTCGTGCCCGTCTAAACCCGTGCCGTGCTCGACCAAGTTTCCTATTGTGCCCATCTAAAACCGTGCTAGTGTTGTGCCGTGCCAGCCCGGCCCGTTTAACACCTCTACTTTTGATGGTTGACCATTAAACCACGAGCCAACTATCACCCCACGTGAGTAATACGGTGAAAGTCAAGAACTCTCCTCATTAGCATCTCCAACACCATCCCTATAAAATAGGATGTCAAGGGCTCTCCTCGTTTTCATTTTTCAAGAGCTCTCCTCGAATCTCATCACTCAAATAATGTCGATCTTGTTTTCCATCATCCTTTTCCTCACTATCGCCTCCGCCGGCGACCTCCCACCCCCGTGTCGTGCCCGTGTCAGCCTGGTCCGTTTGACGCTTCTACTTTTGACGATTGACCATTAAACCGCAAGCCAACTATCACCCCACGTGAGTAATAGGGTGAAAGTCAAGAAGTCTCCTTATTAGCATCTCATCCCTATAAAATAGGGTGTCAAGAGGTCTCCTCAATTTTATTTTTCAAGAGCTCTACTCGAATCTCATCAATCAAATAATGTCGATCTTGTTTTCCATCATCCTCCTCCTCACCACCGCCTTCACCGGCTACCTCCCACCCCCACTCTGCACCACCACCTTCAACCCCCACCCCCCACCCCCACCTCCTACCAAACCTTTTTCGAAGCCATGACACCCGAGGAGGGCGTTGTCACGCCCTCAAATTTATAAACATAATTATGAAACATACCCACGTGGAAATACCCAAAAAGTCAACAATTCTTCTTTTGATGAGTCAAATATAGTCCAAAGCCCAAGTCAAAGTCGTACTTACACGTGCCCAACCCAAAGTCTTAAACATACTTAAAGAAAGTATAAAAGAGTTATTACAAATTTTGAAATGTCAAAAGATACAAATTCTATATGAAGTTACAAAATCATCTTTATCAAAATGAAGTTTCAGGATGATGTTATAACTTCTCCATGTAAGTTTTCAAAAGACATGCATGCACGCATCCCAAGCAATCACATCATGCTCCATGGTGAGTACCTGAAAATGATAGGGTGAGCTCACTAGCCCAGTAAAGATAATCTCTACTCATACTATATTCATGTGAATGATACATACACCAATGGATGAATACGAGCGATTAAATGATGAGGAGGAACTATAACTCACACAAAGCTCCCGAAGTGCCCAATAGTGAAGGACTATAACTAAAAAGATCATCTAGGGCTCACAAAACATCACATATGTCCACCGTGTCCACTTATATACCATTCGCGTGTCCAAGTGTCCTCGTGTATCACGAGTGTCCATATTTGTTCACTAACGCACAACAGATCCCCAATTCTCATAATCTATAAATCACACAATTTAAAGAAGTCACAAATCTCTTCCGAGCCTTGTGGGCCTCGTGGAACCCATGTTCGAGTCTTACGGGCCTCATGGAACCCTTCCTAGTGATTCACTGAATGGTGGTCCTAGTGCAACACGTATAAAACAATCAAATTCTCATTATCCATTTTAATCATCAACGTATCCCTCGTACATCCAAAACATATGCCAGGTCTGTTTCGTTGAAATCATGTGTTTGACTCTTTTCCTAGGTTCGTACGTGTCAAGTGTTTTTCGAAATATCAAGATAAATCATCAATCACACAAGGGTAGGTTAGGAGGGAGTATTTCAACAAGTAATTGAGGGTACGACATAAATAATTTGGGTACGGGACCATAAATAATTTGGGTACGGGACCAAACCAACACAACCGGGAACCAAAGAAACAATTTTTACAAAAATAAATAAGTGGTATCGATATCAGGGAGAGGGGGTATCGATACCTGACTCCCAGAATTTTGAACAGCCCCTTGGGTATCGAGACCAACAGGAGGGGTATCGATACCCAGCCATCTCAGACAGCTTTTTGACAGATTTTCACACCAAGCTCATTTCAAGGTCCAAAGTCAATTTTGATGGTTCTAAACAACAAATAAACATAGAGGAATGATAAAACATCAACAAATTCAAGGATTTATCAATCAAAATCAAGATCTAAGTGGGTTTTGTTCAAGAACAATGAGATACAAGAAATTACATGAAAATGTGCATAAGAATCACTCAAAGGAAGCTAGGAGGAGGAGAGACTATCCCTACCTCAAGGAGTTATGCTCCAAATCAAGCAAACAAGAAAACCCTAGCTTCCTTGATCAACCCCCAACCGAAATCAAACTCCCGGTGCGATTCTAAGGCAACCCGGGTTCCAAAATGCGGGTAGATGATGGATATGTGAATGGATCTTGAAGAGGTGAGGTGTGGAGAGTGGATTTTGTGGAGGAAATCAAGAAATGAAGAGAGGGTAAGGAGAGGAGAGAGGGCCGGCCTCTTTGAAGAGAAGAGAGTGTTTTGGCTTTCAAAAAAATCAGCCCTCACACCCCTATATGTATAAGTCTAATTGCATACACACACCCCTTGTGTTCTAATGTGTTTTAAATACACCCCAATAAAATTACCACGCTCACATTGGCCCCACTTTACATTTTAAAACATTCCTCACATTTCCCCAACATTATTTTTGAAAAAAAAATAATTTAAAAACACGGGTCCTTACAGGCGTCGTGGTACTCCTTTATCATGAGACACCTTTGGTGCCCGGGGTTGAAATTGAATCCGCGTAGCCATTTTCATGGCAATTCTTGAGGCCCTTGCCAATCCCGATCCGACCATTACTCTACCCGTTCCGGCTGCCGCCCTGCGAGTTCCTCCCCTAGTGCCTCTTCCTCGGGAACCTCAGACTCGCCATTGGGGATGGTGGCAAACGGAATGGTATGAAGTTTAAGGTTTTAATTAAGGTTAGTAAGCAGGCCACAGTAAATAAAAGTTAAGGTTAGTAAGTACTCTTTTTTGGGGGATGGGGGCGAACTTGCTGTTGGTTCTTGGTTTTGATTTCTTCTCCATACTATATAGATTATACGTACAGTAAAAACTCTCTCTATGGTTTAAAGAGTAATTTGGGGGATTTGATTTGGGTGGAAATCGGTTGATCAGAAGAAAAAGAACAAAAAAGGCGAAGTTGAGGATGAAACCTCATGTTCCATAGTAATTACTTACAGTTTTGATGACTAATCGATTGATCTAGCTAAGTACTGAAGTTTGATGACTAATCTTGAAAAAGCTACTACTAATCTTAAGAGTCCAATTTTTTTTTTCCCAGCTATGTTGGTTAATATCTTTGTCATCCTTGTAGTCTCTTGGGGCTCAAGTGGCATATATTGTCGTGGTCTCGCTCCTTTTAATCGTTGCATCTATTACAATTGGTTAATAAAATCTTTTTCGCAATTGGAAAGAAAAATTCCTACTAGCCCCAAAATGAAGGATTCTAAGGGGGTGTTTGTCTCCTTTGAAATCTTAGCAACCCAGTAATGCAACAATGTTGAAGAGCTAATTAGTTGGTACTATAGTCCTTCAGCCGGACAATTTATCAAATAAGTTGTTGAAGCATGATACTTTGAAACAGCCTCTCAGTTGCAGGGTAAGGCTAAGTATATCAACCCTTCCCGAGACCCTGGACTGCGTGGGAGCTTCATGATCTTAAGTTTCATACACATAAGAATTAAACATATCTAATTGAGCTCTAGCACAACACTTGTGCAATTCTCTATCAAACTCGTGAAAATGAAGCTATTTTTCTCACTCGCCCTATAGTATACACAGACACACAAAGAAGCATACAAAAGCATAGTAATTGAGAAAACACGAAAAAAACAAGATGAGTTTAGAGAAACAATCCAATGGATCCCAAAAAGGCTAAGGTGATTTAATTTGATCTGTTTTCACCCCGATTTTTTCCACCTTGACCTTCCACCGAGTACAACTTCCAGCGACTACTCGGCGAGTAATCCCGATTAACCACCGCCTAGACCTTCCACCGACTAGGGCATAATCGCCTCGGTTGAGTACTCACCAAGTACTCGCCGGTAATCCCGAGTTTTAGAACACTGGGGATTTGATTTGCGTTGATGAGGTGAGATTGGATAGAACGGGCATGAGAGAAGTGGACTGGGTTCTAGTCTATTTATTTTGCTACGGTCCAGTCCCCTGAACTTTTGCGCTTTTGGATTAATCGAAGGACCAAACAATGATCGGATTAATTTATTACTATGTAGAATTCCTCAAGAAAAACTCCAAAAGGCAAAACCCAAGTTCATTTTTCTTGCACAAATGCTGTATTGAATGTATGTTTTTCTCCTACAAAATTAATGATTTCAGAACGAACTCACAAATGCTAAAACTGCGTTTTGGTCGATACTTGGTTTATTGATTGCAAATTATTTTGCCCGAAGTTAACGGACCTCTTTTTAGCACTGAAGGATCCCATAGACTTAGTAACTTTAGTCCCGTGTTTTTTTTTAATTTATTAATCCAGTTATAATGCTTTTAAGCAGGAAATGGCTATAATACACACCCCTTTTGACTGCATATCATATGCATCCAAGTTATCTAGCGTTGAATCTTAAAAAGTTACGAATCGATTACTTGTTAACCTGAGCAACAGGTGACCTAACAAATTGAAGGAAAAAAGGAGGGTAAATTTCACTTACCTCCGCTGAGGTTTTTGACAAATACAGAGACATCCCTATACTTTCTGAAATTCCACTACCCTCCCTTTCTTTTCAAACTACTTGTCAGATTCTCCTCTACCGTTACTTTAAGGCTACCAGTATTAATGTTTTGCGTGAAATGACCGTAGTACCCTTAGTATAAATCCTCCACCCTGAAATATTTTTTTTTTAAATGATAAAAAAAAGTTTTTTAAAAATTAAACCATTTTTCATTTAAAAACAAAAAGTATCAAAGAGAATTTTCTTTAAAAAAACTACTTTTTGAAATTTTTTGTTGAAAATAGTTTTTTGAGGGAAAAAATAAATTTTTAAAAAAGTTTTTTGAAATACGAAAGTTTTGAAAACATGTTTCTAGATAAAAACTAGTTTTTGGTAAACCATTATTTTAAAAAAAAATAAGGTTTAAAATTTTTTTTTTTTCAAAAACCTGGAAATAAATTTCGCAAAAAAAAGCTATCTAAAAAACTATTTTCAAAATTGGTTTCTTTTCCTTCCAAACACTTTCAAAAAGTATCTTTTTTGAAAAAAATTCTCTTTGATACGTTTTTGCTTTTAAATGGAAAACGGTATTATTTTTTTGAAAAACTTTTTTAACTTTATTTTTTAAAAACGGTTTGAATTATGTCATAGCTATAGTTTGGAAAACTAATTTTCAAGTAAGTTGCACCATAGCTATAGTAAAAGCATTTTCAAATTTTAATGGAAGAGAGAGAATCTGAAATTAATTTATTTAGATTAAAAATATATTCTTCTTCTTTTTGTGAAAATTGAAACTAAAATTATTTAAAAAAAAACTCATTTACTTCTTCGAAAGACATGTGCCTCAATAATTACTGAGGCCATATAACATCAAAATGTTATAAAAAAAAAAAAAATCAAAGCTAAGCAATTATTTTTGCTATTTTTAAGACTGTTTGAACCATGTAAGGCCAAATTTGCACAACACTTTTACTTATAGAAAAAATGATAAGTTTTTACCTAATTAGTTTTCAAAGAACAAATTTTAATTAAGAAACAGTGGAGTTGGTCATCCAAGTTAAACAAAGATGGAAAACCAATAGTGAAGACAATGAGCAAACAACAGAGTTATGATCACGAGATAACCAATATAATGTTAACATCAATACGATGAGATGGCCGGCTACATGTGTTATCGAGACCAATCAATTGAGGAATTTAAACCATAGTGAAATAGAATCTATCATTGATTATATGTGTTCTCTAGAGCGATTGAATGCAAAATTGATTGTAGGGTTGTTGCTAACCGATCCCAAAATCTATTATAAAGGTTATTTATAATTATCGATAGCCAAATCAAATACTCCTATATTGCACCCAATTTGATTGAGCAATTGATGGCGCAATATTTTCCTATTTTATTGCATTGCATAATTGATTGTCGTGTAATCAATTATAGAATTGATTGCATATTCGATTGTTCCCCCAGCCGTTTTTGATAACTCAATTTTGAAGACAACCTTGATCGATTTCCCAATTGATTGTTTTATATATGTTGTGTAATCGATTATAGAATTGATTACGTATTCGAATGTTACCCATCATTTTTTATAACTCAATTTTGAAGGCCACTTTGATCGATTATGTCACGCCCTCGATTTTCAACGTAAATGAATAAACATTTTCTCCATGGAATATCTCAAATAATTCATAGATTAGTCAAAAATCACCTTACACCGTTTATATTGACAAAAAAAATTAACAAATCTAGTTTCGGTACCCATGTCCCATATAAATTTGCCTTAAAATGTTACATTCTTTCAAAAGGAAAAAGCTTTACAATGCTTCAAATAATCCTTCATGTCATGTTCCCACTATGCCATGCACGTCAAGCATTCTATCTTATGCTCCAAGCGAAACCTGAAATAGCAAAGGGTGAGCATTCACTTCGCCCAGTAGGCATCCCCTTTCGTATCAGAATTATAAATGCATAAAGAGATATAATGAACAGAATGCATAACATAATGTTGACAAATAACAAACAAACTACCAAGCATATCATTTGATCATAGCAACAAAACAACAACACTTCACGCGTCACTCACGCACACCTTTACTATATAAGCTTTAGATAGTAAACCTGCATCCCCTTTAGTGTACAATAAATGTATTCGTTCACTCATACAAATCATTATCATATATACCTAGCAAGCATTCTCTAACAACGGTCATCACAGATTCAATCATTTCACAGGTATTCGAGCATTCCAAGCTCTCACATGTCCCACACGTATTCTCGTGGTTCCCACGTACCCAAATACCCACACGTATCCCACAAAACTTACTCATTCACACACACACACACACACTACGATTCATTATTTTACTCCGGGCATTCCATATAGGCCCCATGTCACTCCGGGAAAGGGCCCCGTGTCATCATTTCCATATTTTCATCATCATTTCATGTTCGTTCTTGTCCAACAATACAATCTAAACCATCTTCTTTCAATATTTCCAATCGATCCGATCATCACGATTCACATTAACCAACATTAAAGGGGATTGGGTCCCTTAACCGAATTTCATGGGCCTCGATACCCTTGCCTAGGAACACCCCACACGGTGTCCCTAGTAATCACCAAATTCTTATCCTTTATTTCTCCCCAAACTTTTAGATTTATTGATCATATTCATCGAACACAATACTTACTCACGCTTATCAATATTATTTGTAAGCTCCATAAGCCGAGCTCCCTTTTTGGGTTGGCACGTCAATGACCAAAATACACATTTGCGTGTATTCCCCAATTTATCGAGTTGTAATTTTTATATTATTTTAGAGCGTCTGTTTTAGGATGTGGAAAAGAATCACATATATTGTAATTTTTGTTTTTCCACTTGAGTGCGCTAGTCTTTAGTCAAGACATTCCTCCAAGCAACATTGGCCTTCATTGCTTAGCAGATTTCAAGGCAGATTCATTTTGCTCAAGCAAAAATTTTGCTCGAGCAAAACAGGCGTTTTATGTTCAAACGGCCCACAACAGTTTCCAGCCCATTGGTACTCTATTTATATGACCTATTAGGTCGAAAATATTCACCTTGGCTGTGTATAACCCTAACATACATTCTTTCACTCTCCATCTCTTTCGGCGGCTAGGGTTTGTATGCACCTCGAAGAACTACGAAAGATCGGATGAATCTTTGATACTTACTTTCATCTTCAAGGGGTTCTTTACATCAACACACTCTTCTACAACACCAAGTCCTTTCGTGGAGTTCGAAAGGCAATCAGTCGGAAGGCTTGAGGATTCAAGATTCGGCAATCATGCAGAGGTGTGATTAACGTGGATTCGGCAAGTAGATTTTAGGCTTCGTGGTGAGGATACACGAACATTGAGTACGATCTCTTGTATTCACACAATGGTTATAGTGCATGATTCTTTCCCGTGGTTTTTTTCCATTTTGGGTTTTTCCACGTAAATTTGTGTGTCGAGCGTGATTATTTATTTGTTCCAAGTTTGTGCGTTTGATAGCTTTTCATTATTCAAGTTAGTTTAATTTCATAACTCAATTAAGAAATTTCATTATTCATTTGACCGATAATTATAAATAGTCATCACACATGTCCACGCATTTCAAGGCATACAACGTATCTAGTAGATATCCACACATACTACACGTGTCCGCGTGTCCCACAACCACTCAACACATATCCCTCGTACCAGCAAATACCCACAACTCATACAATGTACAATAAGAGTCGTCTCACATTCTATAAGTACCCACGTGTCCTATCATCTCTCGCGTGTCCCATAAGTACCCACTCCATGTGCTCAATAAGTACTTCGATAGTCATCCCATTGTGTTTCACACATACCCAGGCATCTTACCGATGTTCAATTATTTTCCATGTGTCCCTATGTATTCCTCACGACTCCATGTGTCCTATGCTTTCTTAACAAATACATTCCGTGTCCCTCAAGTGTCTTTCATGTGTCCTTATCCGACCTTATCCATTTTCGTTCACAATCACGTGCATTAGAGATTGAAAGCCCTATCGGAAGCTAAAGGATGGTGTTTTAAAGTTTGAAGCCTCTAGGTATCAAAACTAGGAAACCTGGGTATCAATACCCAACCCTCAGTAGATTTTAGAAAATAGGGACAGAAGCTCTGGGTATCAATACCTGGAAACTGGGGTATCAGTACCCAGCTCTCTCAGCAAGAAAAATGAACACCTTTGGGTATCAATACCAGGTATCTGGAGTATCAATACCCAACTCTCCCAACAAGCTAGAAAAGTGGACAGCACTGCTGGGTATCAATATTCGGAATCTGGATATCAATACCCAGCCCTATAAGACAAATTTTTCTTAAGGATGGAATTTCAACCCAAACTCAAAACTAATGCTCAAACCTAGATTTTTATGGCACAAATCATCAAACAAATACTAAGGGAGGTAGAAACATCAATTAGATATGAGATTCAACAATAAATTTCATGAATCCAAAGGGATTTAGATCATTACTCTAAACCAAGTGGGTTTCCAAGAAAATCATGAGAATACATGTTCAATCAAGCCATATATAACACACCCAACTATAAAACACTTAGAAATCAAGTAAGAAACCCCTATCTCAACTTCTTCAAGCTTCAATCAAGCCAACAAGTGAAACCCTAACTTCTACTAGCAAACCCCAACTGAATCTTGACCTCTCGGGGTGAATACAACGCAACCCAAGCTCCATTACACGTGTAGTTGACGGGTCTATGCAAGGTGGATGGAGGTTTAGATGTTTTGTGGAGGTTTAGAGGTTTTGTGGAGGTTTTGGTGAAGAAATTTGAAGCAACATGGGAGGGGAAAAGCGAGAGTAGGGCCAGCTAAAATGAGGGGGGGAGGGGAAAAAATCTGACCTTTCTATCTCTCCTCTCTTTCTTTTATAACCCATTTTAAATAATTACACCTCACACCCCTTATGTTACTAGTGTGCTAACTACAGGCCCACCATTATCCAATTCCCACACATTGACCAGCATTTAACCTTTTAAACATTTCCTTGAAGTTTCCAGATTTTAAATCGAAAAATTTTATTACGAAATTTCGGGTCTTTACATATTACACAATTGATTGTTTGTGTTGTGTAATCGATTATAGAATTGATTACATAATTGATTACATATTCGATTGTTGCCAATCGATTACCCAATTGCTTATTCATGGTTGAAAAACTTGCGATTTTTTACTATAAAAGTTACAAGACGAACAAAAATGTTACGAATCATATTTGTGAAAAGTTAATAATTTTTGTCTAAAAGTTACGAGATGCAAAAAAAAGTTACGAATCATAATTGAGAAAAGTTATGATTTTTTTTTTCTCAAAACGAGTCCCAAAAAAAGTTACGAAACACATGAAAAGTTACAAAACGCTAGAAAATGTTACGAATCATATTGCTGAAAAGTTACGAATTCTTAGTATAAAAGTTACAAAACTCACGAAAATGTTATGTATGACCTATTCACGAAAATGTTAGGTGGCGCAATCTTGACCATACAATGGATGCAAATCGTACACACATTTAAGGCGGGTGTATTGTAGATTTTTCCATATATAAAAGTTGCACGTTGAAATCTTACCCTCAACGTAAAGCTTGGTGTATATATATATATCAGGTCAGGTCTCCCGGTTTTTAAGCAAAATCCAAACTTCTTTCGTCAGCCGTTGGATCTCATCCAACGGCTGTTAAAAGAAAGAGCATCTCGCGGGTCTCATCCGGGTTGAAATAAAACGCGGGTCGCGTTTGTCCGGGTAAAACCCAATCGCGGGTCAAGCCCCCCATTCCAAATCGTGTTTTCAAAACAGAGAGAGAGAGAGAGAGAGAGAGAGAGAGAGAAGAGAAGGAGAATCGAAGAAGAAGAAGAAGAAGCGAACCTACAAAGGAGAATCGAAGAAGAAGAAGAATCGAACCTACAGGTCTCTCTCTTTCTCTCTCCCTCTTTCCCTCTCTCTCTCGATTTGTAAAATTAGGTTTATGATTCCATTGCCGGAAACGACAACAAGGGTTTTGGTAGATAATTTTTTGATCGAAAGCCCTAATTTCAGCTTTCTTAAGTTGTCGAACCCTAGAAATTTGGGTATTTTTTTAGCACTGAAAATTGGGGTTTTGTATTGTGTTGCCTTCTTAATAGTAGAAGCCCTAATTAACATTTACATACTGATTGAGAATGATGAATCTTGTTACATACTGCGACTATTGACTGAAATTATGTGGCGTGTTGATTACCAAAAAAAAATAAAATTATGTGGCGTGTTTCCTATGTTTCTAACGAGTGATACTGATGCCTTTGAATGCAGTGAGTTATCAGTTGGAAGCATTTGAGATTGAGAAGCAGCGACTTACGTGGGTGAAGTTTAATAGCAAGAAGGAGAGGGGAATGGAAAAAGATAAGTTGAAGAACGAGCCGATGAGACTTGAGAATTAAAGGATGGTGCTTCTTCTTCGCCAGAAGGAGCTCAAGCTGCTTGATCTTCAGCAGCAACAAATTTCCTCAAACAAAGGAACTGATCAATCCACTGTTACTATGTATTGTGATTTTAATTGGAGCAAAAGAGTCAGGGCACATCTGTTGTCCAAATCTGGTATTACAACACACGTGACCAATGGTAGGAAAGAAACATAGTTCATTCCTTGCCTCAACTTCAACATCAATCGAGGATCCAACGTAATGGCAAACGTGCCTTGCACTATTGTTGAACAAGCTGTGGGATGTTGACAAGGATACGGGCCGATACCGATACGGACATTGATACGGACTGATACATTCAGCACTATTTAGCAAGAAAGCTCTTCAAAACAGGTCACACCTTACATTCAAAATAACCATATATTGATAACCAAAGTTGTAGTATCTATATCCAAAAATACATAAAAATTTCACATCTTTGTATGCACTATCCTATTCCAACCCTCTTTACAAGACAATATTATGGGGTTGCAAACAAAGAATTCCCTGTTCTTTTCTTCATGGGAATATCCCAGCTGAAGTTGGCATCAAAATTATATCCTCCCTTCCTGAAGTCTCCTCTCCCCAAGCTCTTCATCGCCTATTTGCTTTTGACCCATGTTGCTCGAAGAAGACATGTCCTTGAAAAAGAGAAATTGGTGTTACTTTGAATCAAATTTTAAAAAGAAAATTTTCAGGGGCTCAAAGAAGGAGCACAACAAAAATCCCAACATAAGAATGATGTGTGTAAATTAGAAGATTCATGTTTCTTTGAGCATGTTATAGCTTCTGTCGAGTAAAAACAAATGCCACTATCTAAACAACCTGATCAAGACTAGAACTTTAGTTTTAACAAGAGATTTCATGGTATTATTCGGCAAATCAAGCAATCAGAAAAATAAATCGAGACCACCATTCTAATTCCTCAAACATCACATAAGAGAGAGTCGTGTTTCACACAAACCCTAGATTTTGTACCGACCCAGAGAGAGAGAAAACGATAGAAAAAATCACCAAATCGTTCAAGGTTTGTTCGAGTTCGTACAAGGTTTGTTCGAAATCACCGGACTTTGTTCGAGTTCGTACAAGGTTTGTTCGAAATCACCAAATCGATACAAAAACAGATGGAGAGAGAGGGAGAGAGAGAGAGAGAGACCGACCTTGGATGTACAGAGACCTTCTTGATCGATTTAGGGTTCGTGCAACAACTTCGAGGTCATCTTCGTCTCCTTCGATCGTGTTTTCTCCTCTCTCTCTTCTGAAACGAGCGTGAATGAGGAGAGAGGGAATCCATTTGGGGCTTATTTTGACCCGCGAGATAAATTTACCCGGATCCGCCCCCCTTTTAACCCGCGAGCAAAGATTTCTCATCCAAGCCGTTGGATGAGATCCAAAGGCCGAAAATGAAAGTTCGGATTTTTAATTAATCCGGCCGCTCGGACTTGATCCCCTTTGTATATATATATATATATAAGGGGCCCTTATTGAACTTTACCATAAGGACCAAGCCAATTTTCGTGTTTCCGGACCTAATTTTGACGATCCAAACCGCTCAATGTTTTTAAAACGTGTTTTTAATGGCCCCGCGAGAAATCATAAAAAAAAATACCCGGAAGGGCTTGATCCGATCAGTTTTCGATAAAAAAACGCTATATATAACATTTTTATCGAAAACTGATCGGATTAAACCCTTTCGGGTATTTTTCTTTTATGATTTCTCGCGGGGGCCCTTAAAAACACGTTTTAAAAATATTGAGCGGTTTGAATCGTCAAAATTTGATCCGAAAATGGGAAGTGATTATGGTAAGTTCA
>JAXBDA010001422.1:0-23575 GCA_036023075.1 Gaultheria prostrata | reverse complement strand
GGGCTTTTATTGGAAGCTCCTTGTTTATATATATATAGAGAGAGAGAGAGAGAGGATCTTATAGGAGGTCTCTTACATAGCTTATGTAAAGGATTTTTCGTTCGAGATTGAATTTCGACAATCCGAACCGTTAGATGCGTTTAGAATGTGTTTTTAAGGTCCAACGCAAGGATTGGTAAAAACAAATACCCGGAAGGGCTTGATCCGAGCATTTTTCAATAAATTTTTTTTTTTACGAAGCCTTGCGTTGGACCTTAAAAACACATTCGAAACGCATCTAACGATTCAGATTGTCGAAATTCAATCTCGAACGAAAAATCTTTTACATAAGCTATGTAAAGGAGCAGCAAATCATGGAATCATTCATTCACATTTTTCCCCAAAAAGTTAAACGTTATTCCAAAAATCATGAAGCTGTTTTTTATCATAAAAAATCGTGAACATATTAGCTATATTATTCTCATCATTAATGAATTTGAAGGAACTTTGTGTGATCTGATATCTAAATAATTATGCGATAAGTTTGGTATTATACACATGATGACTTCTTATTTAAATGATCGAATCTATATAATTATGCGACAACCACGTTTGGAAAATTTATCCCTTAAATCATGGGTTTACTAATTAAAAGATATCATTTGAACATAATTAAGTAATTGCTTTGTCCAATTACCTCGTGCCACTTATCGCACCAATGTTCCTCTTCACTAACACCCCTCATACCTTCCTTGTAATGCATGATTTCCTAAATTATATCGACTTCTAAATCACAGGTTTTGTAGTCTACATAAAGACAGGGAGGTATTGGAAAGGCATCAAGCCATAGAGAAAACAAAAGAAACGACAATCAGCAGAAGAAAGAAAGGAATGGGTACATGCCTAAGCAAAACAATAAGAAGAAAGGA
Organism: Gaultheria prostrata; assembly: GCA_036023075.1. NCBI lineage: Eukaryota > Viridiplantae > Streptophyta > Magnoliopsida > Ericales > Ericaceae > Gaultheria > Gaultheria prostrata. The sequence continues at coordinate 22,667 of JAXBDA010001422.1, read as the reverse complement.
AGACATGGGTGCAAGCCAAAGCATGCCAACTGATCAAACACTAAATGAACCAGTTCAAGGCCACTTGCAAGATCCTTCGGACAATCCACCCTTGAGCATGCCAACAAACCAAACACCAAGTGGACCGGTTCAAGGTTTCGAGCAGGATCTTCGTAATCATCCAGTACCCCCAGGCATGACAATATACCAAACACCAAAGGGACCAACTGTAGGTTTCTTGCGGGATCCTTCTAATCCACCAATTGTTGGACCGTCGGGCTACATGTGAGACTGTACTAACTGCCGTAGACTCGAGGTTTGTCGACTGCCTCTCTTAAATTTGAAATCACAAACTTATTTTTACCACAAAATATATACTCCTACATTTTTAGTATAGGAAGTTATGAACCATTTAATTTGTTTTTTAGTGAGAGACCACGTATAAAACGAGTTGCTAGACATATATCTGTTGCAACTTGCAATGTTCTATTAGGTTTTGTGACTGGAGGCGAACTTCATTCTTGTTCGAAAGTATTTTATTGATACTACACATAGCAATGCATAGTGAGAGTCTCTAATAGTCGGCACGGGTGAGCACGGGTCGGATTGGGTCGGGTTTGGTCCTATCCGACACCCGACCCAAAAACGTCGGGTGAAGAAACGCCTAACCCGAAACCGAACTGAGCCCTCTATGAGGCCGGGTATCAGTCGGGTTTCGGGTTTCTCTGTTCAAAGGGATGAGAGAGGGGAGACATCTAAGACATCTTCAATGAGTTTCTCTAAAGCCCTGAAGCTAGAACCGACGAGGCCAATCTCCAGCAACAGCAAGAGAGAGTACGTTGCAGTCGGAACGTTGCAATCAGAAGGTGACTTTGGGACTGATCCACTGCATACAAACTGGAGTAAAAAGCAAGAAAGAGAACATGGGACTTTGGATCCCATTCTTGAAAAAGTAAAACAATGACAGAAAAGAGAGAGAATATTGGAGTACTAGGGAAGAGACATGTTTTACCCATTGGAAATTATGAAATTTGAGAAAAAAAATTTGTTCACCCTCACCAAGAGAGAGTGAACAAAACTCTCACACTGATTGGTTGAAATGATGTGGGGTTCACCAAAAATGATGAGGATCCCACCACAATGTGATGTCATGCTTATCAAAAAGTGTATTAATTTCATGGATCCTACATCATTTTAACCAATTACGGTGAGGGTTTGTTCACCCTCTTTTGGTGAAATGAACAAATTTTCACTTGAAATACCCATTGGAAAAAAATGAAATTTGAAATGAGTAATAAAGAGAGGAGGCGAAAAGTTGGCTGCCTAGCTGTCCTCTCTTGTTCCCTAGGCTGTTATTGTGGCCATCATCTCCTATTCTCACGCGAGTACACAAACATTTTATATTATTATGTTTAACATGTGGGTTGGGTTTGCCGGTTTTGAACTGAGTCTATCCGTAACCCGACCTGAAACTTGAATTTCAGTGAGGGGCCAACCCGTATCCGACCAAATATTAGTTTGAAACCAGCCCGTAACACTTCGGATCGGATCGGATTGGGCAGGTTGGGCGGATCGTTGCTCACCCCTAGTCGGCAGTGATACACTGACACATTAATTTGAATGGGTTTTGTATGCGTGTCCTGTGTGCTTGATGAGGAGTTCCACATAAATTATACTACTCCCTCCGTCCCATATTGTTAGGCCTCTTTATCTTTTTGAACTTCTCGAAAATTGTTTATATCTCATAATCTATGATGTTTTTTTTTGTTATTTCAATAACTTTGTTTAATAAAACTAATTGAGATCTATCAGACAAGATCCATATTGAATATAAAAAAATTTAAGAAATTAAAAATTATAGATAATTTTTTGAGACGTCCAAAAAAATAAAGAGGCTCAACAATATGGGACGGAAGGAGTAATTCTTATTGCATTATAATCTTAATGGATAAGCCGAGATTTATCATAGGAAGTATCCATACAATTATACAAAGTTGTTCTGTCATCTATGCCATCCCATCTAGGTAGGACCATATTATAGATTACAAAAAAGATACTCACACATCACTTTTCACACATCACCCACACACCCCTCTCACATAGGGATGGGTCCCACACATGGGCCCCACGTGTGGGCTCCACCCCTATGTGAGAGGGGTGTGTGGGTGATGTGTGAAAAGTGATGGATGTATAACATTGTTCGATAGATTATTACTGTGTAATACAATATTTTGTACTGTATTTATCAAAAGAAAAAAAGTAAAAAGAAAAATCTCATCATAGCCACTGTATCTTCTCACAGCTAAGGGATCATTAATTTTAGAAAATGACTAAGTTTCACCTTTCTTTGCCAGGACATTCTAGAGTTATGAGAAAAATGTATTCTAACGTTAGGGTTTGAAAATCTGTTCCCAACTAACGAGAAAATAATGCACTCACGTATTTTAAAGAATATATGGTGGTGAAAACGAGAGAATCGTTTTCAAAAACAGTCAGCGTCACCATCATACGACAAGAACATTCGGCAACGGACGAAGACGAAAACCATGTTCCTCGGTTCCTCCGACCGTCCATCTCCATCTCATGAAACCCTGGCCTCCCTCCTCCGTTCCTGTACTGCCTTGGGGTCGTCGCCGGCAGACCCTATTCCTCTGGCGTTCCTTCTTCCCCTCTCTTTCCCTTCATTTTCGCCTTTGTTTTTATCTCTATTCTCGTTTTCTGTCGTGCTTTCTTCCCTCGTGTTTTCTTCTTCATGATCGGGTTTTTTGGTCTTCCCTGGTTATCTCTGGAGAGTTCCGTTTGCTTTTCACAATCTGCTCTTGACGGCTGCTCTTTGGTCTTCCTTTGGTCGTCGCCGCCTGATGCCAACTTCTCTGGTTTGAGGTTTCTTTTGTGTCTCTTTTTTTGATGAATAGAAGAAGATATATTAAAGAAACTCGAAAAGAGTACACTGAGAATGAGGAGGGGGAGAGGAAGGGGGCATCCAACCGAGGTTGAATGAAAAGATAACAGCCGAAACAAAAGATAACAAAAAGGCCGCCAAAACCAAAACACCTAAAAGAGCCAAACCCAAAACTAAAACAACCTCCACAAGAGACAAGCGAAAAACAGCCACTATAGGCTTGCTCGAGACAGCCTAAGAAAGCCGCTTACAACCGAACGACAACACCCGAAAACCAACTACAGTCCTTCCCGCACCAACACCCACCATCAAAATCAAAAGGGTCCTAAAGCTTTCAATAGATATCCTCCCATTTCTTAGCCACTTGAGAGAATGCTTTGAATTCATCTTCAATCATATCCTTTAAGATTTGTCCATCCTCTGGATGAACATTTACTGCAAGAGAATTCCCGGTGGTCAAAGATGCTGAATATTCTTCCTCCATCCATTTCTCTCTACTGCTAGCTTCCACTTGAGTCATTTGCATGGGCCCAGACTCAGAGTGCTGGCTTTCCCCCAAAGAAAGAGGTCCAGGGCCAAGAATAGACTTATCATTGGCTCTTGTAGTCTTCAAATCCAGCTTTAACCTCCTCGAATAGTTCTCTTTTTTGTCCAAGCTAGACGTCCTAGAGAAAATAGATGCTCTCAGAGGAAAAGATCTCCACAAGAAAATAGATTTCCTGCGACCCCCTTGTTTGGTCCGCCTTTTCTTCCTATGGCGCTTGAGTTCTACATAGTTGATAAGAGAATCTTCAGAAATAAGATCAAAGGATTGGCAATCATCGCCATCTGCTGATTGAATAGGGTCACTACCTCCAGAGCTCAAGCAAACCCCAACCGATTTAACCCCTATGTCTTTACCAGGAAAGGATTAGGCAATAGATTCCAACACCAACGAGTCTAAACCCACCAACGAGTCCAAACCATGAGGAGAATTTGAGATAACCTCATTGTTTCCCTCATCATGCTCCAATTGAGCATCCTTGACCTCAAAGTCCACCGAATCATCATCTCCTGGGTCGATCTCGACCACAAAATCATTCCTCTTCTTTACCTTAATCGATGTGAAAACACGTTTTGAAGTTTCAGCCATGGGATCCTCTATGACCTTGACAGGGTATATAATATCGTTGATCTTAACATGCACAACCTCGTTAATGCAGTCAAGATAATCAGTTAGAAGAAACATACGCCATTTATCAAAAGCAATGGATTTCTCAGTAAGCTCATCAATTCTAATAACGTCACCCCATATGGCGGATCTGAGCATCCCAAATACCATTGAGTAGAGGAGCACCCATATGGAATAGATTTACCAATATCAATAAAAGTAGAGGAGCACCAAGTATTGAGAGGAACGCCATAGCAAGAAATCCAGACACATCTAGAAGGTTGGATCTTTTGATTATCCCACGCTTCCACAAAAGAGAACCATTTTGGCAACAACAAATCTTTATCCTTAAGAAAATCATTCAACGACTCAGGAGAATCGAAAGAAATTAACACGTTGAGACCACCCATATGGCGGATCTGAGCATCCCAAATGCCATTGCTAATAAAAAGATGTTGAAGAGTATTAACATAGCAGAAATTAATCAAAGTTCCCACCGCGCTCTTATGCAACCACCCTAATCCGACCTCCTTAGCTTCAACCAACTTGGACGAACCGGAGAGACCACCTTTAAGAGCCTCAGCATAAGAAAGACAATGAAAGTTTCTTTTTGTGTTCTAAACCTCTATGTTCTTAGGTTGCCAAATATGCTGAGAAGAAGCCAGGAAAACTTTCTTAACCCCGTCGAAATTCTTCCTAAACACAGCAGGGCTATTTTTCGAGAATTTCGCAAATTGCACGACAATAATAAAGTTTTTAATCACAAAGCCATTAAGCTCCTCAACAGCATCAGTAGCCTCTTCCCTCCTCTTAAATCTAACAAAGCCGAATTTAGTATTGAAAGAGGAGCTTAATTCACTCAGAATATAAACATCAACCACACCCCCCAAAGGGGGCTGAATAATTGACGGAGCCAACCAGCGTCCATGGATTTGGGGAGACTATCCACAAAGACAGAAAAAAGGCCAGTCATCGCACTCACATTCACTGACAAAATAGAGCCCACAACAGCAAAGATAGAACACAAAACCGTCACAGCCAGCAGATAGAAATGTAGAAAAAAAAAACAATCAAGATCCAAGCAGTAGAAGTGACGAATACCAGTTTAATGGTTGAGAACAGATATCCTTGAAAACTTCGCCAAAAAAAGCCTAGAAAAGCTCCGATCTCAGGCCGCCGGATATTGAAACCCCGAGAGAAAAAAGAGAACACAAAACCGTCTCTTTCTTTGGTGATGGATCTTGTGTCCCTATATGTGGACAATATCCCATTAGATGTTGATGTGGCATGGCTTCGCCATATTTTTAGCAACCATGGGCAGGGGATCGAGGTTTTCATACCCTTCAATCGAGTTTCGAGATACAACACCAAGTTTGGTTTTGTTAGATTCAAGACCATGGAGGAGGCTTTGGGGCTATTCATGCTCTTAATGGTAAGGTTTTGCAAAATTTCAGTATCCATGCTAAAGTGGCTCGTTTTTTCGGCGCAAATCAGTCATATGTGGCTAGACATAAGCATCATTTGGTGGGGTGTAAGGAAGTTGGAATATCTGGGCCACATTTGAGGAAGAATGTTTATCCTCCTTCTTCGGTAAACAATTAAAGCTCTTCAACAAGAGGTCATTTTTCTTATGCTAATGCTCTCAATGGTGTTAAGAATAGTCCTAAACTGATTGAATCGAAAGCTTTTGAGGCTGATTGGTTAGAAAGGAGTGTGGTGGGTTGTTTGATATCTTACAGTAATGTGAATTCGCTGCAACATATCTTCAGTAGTAATGAATTTTGGGATGCTCATATTCGTTCTTTGGGTGGCCTTAATGTTTTACTCACTTTTGATTCGAACGAATCGATGAAGGATTTCATAGAGGACAAGAACAAATGTTTACCTAAATGGTTCACTTCTGATGAAGTTTGGAAGCAACAAAAGATTATACCTTCTAGATGTGTTTGGGTTTCATGCTTTGGGGTTCCTCTTAATGCTTGAGATAGCAATACTTTTATTAGCATTGGTAATCTTTGGGGAAATGTTATCAAATTGGTTGAACTGTCAATAGCATTGCTTTTGATAAAGGAAGGCTGTTTGTTCTTATTGATTGTTTGGATTGTATAAACAAAGTGGTTCATGTCAAGATTAAGGAAGGTCTTTTCCTAACTAAAGTTGTTAAAGACCCATTCACGGAGACTTCTTGGGAAAATAGGATTGTTACGACTATCAAAATTAAGAAAGGTCGGTCTCGGTTTAAAGTTGTAGAAGAGGTTGATGAGGATCCCTCATGTTCAGAAGATGATATTCATAATGAGGTTGAGATGGTGAATGAGAAGGAAAATGTAGGATTTTGGAGATGTCTAGAGATGTTGGTGATGAGTTGTTGGCTTCGAACAATTTTGCTAGAGATGTTCCTTCCAACTTTAGAGATGGTGACTGTATTGGTGAGGTTAATTCTTGTTTGGGGCTGGCTTTTGAGAGCATTGATAAGGATGTCAAGTACTCAATGAGCTTATGTTCGAGGTCTGCTGGTATAGATAGGAGAGTTAGTTCTTCTGGGTGCATTGAGGTTGATCAGAATGATCTTTAAAAAGACCAAAGGGGAAGGAGCTTAAGTAGAGTGGTGGTGGGTATGGCTTTTGTGGTGCTAAAGCATCCCTTGTTGCTATTCATAAGATGGAAAGAAGAATGAGGAGATCAAAGAGGAAAATTAGCAAGAAGAATCATCTCTCGGAGTTTGGGGTGAAGGCTGACGTCTGAGGATTTGATTCTTTATAATAAGAAGGCTCAATCTTCTTCTTCGCTATCTTCCAATGATATCCGAAATAGGAATTCAATTCTTTTCAAGAATGCTAGCAGAGCAATGGATATAGGGACCACATTGGGCGTTAAATTTAGAGGAGGGAGGAGCTTTAATTTAAAGAAATTAGTTGAATTGGAGGAAGCGCATATTGCGGAAAGGATAAATATTCTTGACGACTTGGAGGACTATGATGTTTTGGATGAGATTGATGATCTTGAGAAGGGTGATTCTCTTTCTCTGGTTTTTTAAACGCGTGTTTTTGGTGTTCTTTTGGGTTTTGGTTCTCTTTCTTCTTGTGGTCCTTTCGGTTTTCTTTTTTAGGTTCCGTCTTTCTTTTGGGGTGTTAAGTTTTTGTTGGGGTTGGGTTCTGGGTGTATTCTTGAGGTTTTGGGGCGTTTTAATTTGGTGTGGTGTGGTGTTTGGCTTCTTGGCTTCCTTTGGTTTGGTTCTCGGGTGGTGTTTGCCGTGTGCCTGAGATCCTTTAATCTTTGTATGTCTTTCTAAGGTTATAAAATCTTTTATTGCCGATCAAAAAAAGAAAAAAAAAACATTCGGCGACATATACAAAGAAAAAAATAAGTGCTGAAATCATCTATCTCGAACTTGTTTCCGAGGAAATAAGCATACGATTTCAACTTGAGTTACTAGTAGTAAGTTACGTATAATTTTATTTACTGCTTAAGATTCTGTTTGATGTTAAAACTAATGTTCTCCTAGGTACAAATTAAGGAGCCAACGGTACTAATCAAACTTGATGATGGTCGACATCTATGTTCAGATTGTCATCCTATATCTCTCATGGAATCTAGACAATTGAAACTATTCATTCATCAAGTACACAGCTTTTTCGATGACTATTTGAAGTTTCCAATCAACAAGGACATTCCTATTTTCTTCATCGACGAAAATCAGATGAAAAAATACAGACATGAAAACCATGTAAGTTCCATTTTGTTGGATGTGGAGGGAATAATTTCATCAGGTCAAGAACACCAAGTTTTTTTTTTTTAAGAAGTAAAAGAAATAGGATTTCTACTTCATCGAGTTTGGCTAAAATTACTTATATCTACTTGCGATGTTGTCTGGACAGGAGGATGTTACGAGCTTCGGGGTTTGTTTGAGGTCAGAAGAAGATACAATTAATATCGTAAGAACCCTTTCATTGCCCTTAATAAATGTAGGTAAATGTTAATTCCACGACTACTTTCTATAATGCCACGAACATTTTCTGTAATTGACATTTTTATCCTCAGCAGTAACATTAAATGCTCTCTATGGCTTTCATCTGTTTCAGTCTTCTCTCATTCTCTTTGCTCTTTACATCCCCACGCCTTGTTTTCTCTTTAATCATTCCGTCGTTCTTCCCCACTGCATCGGTAATGCATACGGTCATGGCAACAAATCCAATCCATCAACCAAGCCAATCATGTTTCGTCAATAGTTCGATCTACCTTCGAAACATCTTTGAGCACGGAAATGAAGACGGATTCAAAGGCCGCCGTGATGGATTTGGTGGCACCGACGAAATAGCAAACTATCTCAACGTGATGTCGATCGATTTGGGTGATATTCACCAAAGATTATCTACCTTCGAAAGTGTATGGACAGTATCTTTAGATCTTGATCTCGGTTTTGTAGGAAGGGACGATATTTGCAAGAAATTAATGTTACTGGCGTAAGATTTAATAGAGGGAAAAGTGATTAGATGTGAGAAGTAAACAAAAAATCTGGGTTGGGAACTCCTTTTGGTGTTTCTTGTAGTAGTTTTTTGCTGTTTACCTCTTTTTAAATTTTTGTTTTTCTTGGGTTGAATCGTCAGCGATTGCTGCCATTAATTAATCTTCAAATTGAGCAAGACCACCGCACCAATCACTTTGTTTTTATATTGAGCTTCTTCCTCTTCTTCTTCTTTTCTTTTTTGGATCACTGTTTATACATTAAGCTGAAACAGTGTTATTTGGATTAAAAAATGGATAAGGATTTTCTCATTTTCCTTTTGAATAGAAAATCTTTGGGTCTTTGTTTAAATCTGAGAGAGAACAATTAGGGGTTGGACAGATGAGTAATATACTTGGCTCAAAGGGGTTTGATGTGGTACAGTCATGGCTGGTTTCTAGTGAGAGAAAAGAGAGAGTAGAAAGAAACAAAAATGGGTTACAAACTGGCGATGAAGGAATTTTTTCGGAGACGAGGGACTGAAGGGGAAGTTGTGGCGACATTACTGATGCGAAGCAGATGGAGCTCATGAGGATATGTTTTTCTCGAGCTTGACTGTTGAGGGGTATGATAGTCAATAAGTACACAATATCGTGGCATTATAACAATGTGTCGTGCCATTAAATGTATTGCATATTGGCCTACTTTTTTCTCCAAATACGCACTTAATTATTTATCATTACCACCTCAAGATAGACAATAGCCTTTCAATATTTGCAATCATAAGAAGAGTGTAAAAATCATTGCACGCTAGAGTACAAATAGGGATCTGTAAATCATTCTTGCATAAGCTTCTATTACATACATATAAAAAACAAGATTATGAAGGGCAGAGTAAGGACGACATGGGTCAAACAATTAGATGGGCTATATATCGATGGGCCAAAAGGTGAATAGCATAGTCTATCTGGTGGACTATGATATAGTTGGGCCAAGGGCTTAGAACCCAACCCTTTGAAAAGGTGAACGGATTGGACCCAGCCTACCTCAATGGGTTAAGTAGTCGGTGCCACGTGAAAGTAGTAGTTGCGATGCTCGACTGCGTGGCGGTCCGGAGACCAATGAGGCTGTCATGAGGAGCTTGGACGTGTATGCATGTATAAGATGACAGCTTAAAGAGGTACGTATGCTCCATAATCTATGTTAATATTGTTGATAATTTTGGTAAAATAGGCTAATTTAAGCATTGATCAAAATGTCCTCCGGCCAACTTTCAATCAATTAGCTAACTAAAGTTGTTCATTTTGTAGTTGGTCTTTATGGAGAAAGAGCTGGATCAGAAGATCGACTACGGGCGATAGAAAGAGGAACTAACGACCATACACACACATAGATATACATATAAATGTGCCACACACAAATATATCCATATATTAGCCTAACAATGTTTAAGCTTTTGTGCAAATTAGGTCAAAAGATGTGAAAGGAGAGGGGATGATATAGTAGCGGTAACAAAGAGGAAGGAAATAAAAGAGCCTGCAACCTTACTTTTGTATGAATTTCCAAGGTAATACTCATCTGACCCTAATATTCATATGTCCTCATTCTATACACGCCTTTCTTTTTTTTGAACGAACTTATTTTATCAAAAAAAAATACAGATAGAAAACAGGCAATATATCCGGTGACTTGCCTTTTACAATTTTTAACTCTCTTAATGTACTGATGAGTTTCTGCCACAACAAGAGATCTCTTCATTAGGGTGGTAATTCAAAGGCAAATTAGATTCCAAAAGTGAGGATACCATTTTGGGAACCTGCATAATATCATCTTTGGGCATTTGTCGATGATGTAGCTGCATTGGACCCTCCTAAATAATAGGGTAGCTAAATTATCATTTGTAAGTGATGATAGCGTAGATATCTTGATTATGAGAGCTTAATTACTATTTTTCTTGCTAAAAATAGAAGAAAAGTAATGCGTAAGTAATACCTTTGAAAATACTCCAATGAATGAGTATCAAGGATTTTGTAATTATAAATTTAGTACTTGTTAATCTCTTTGTAGTTGATTTATCTTTTTTACCCGAACACCCTCTAAACTAAATTAACCTACGACGACACCCCCGCAACTATTTAACTTTACCCCCTACACCCCTTCTGTTAGGGATCCATCCACTTCCGTTAATTTTTTTGACAAAATTTGCCCTCGCGTATATTTTTACTCTAACATCTTCCCTCCTCCTCTCCCTCCCAAACTCCCTCCGAAACAAAGAAGAGCGAGACAAAACGGAGCTCTTGGCGTCATACGCCGGAAGGTTGTAGGAAAAATCTAGCCGGAAAATGAAACGGCCGGCAGAGGATGAAAGCCCTCGGCCCAAGGAGACTGAAAATGCAAGAAACTAAGTTTAAAAATGCTTCGATGGCTGTAGATCGGAAAAAGAGTAGCGAAAACCCAAAAAGAGGTGAGGCTAAACTCGGTGGAAATGGTCTGAAATGCTGGAGAATGCTGGACCGGATGAGGGGAGGGAGAGATGGGTGTTTATGCCTAGGTCCAAGCGGTGGAATGGAGGAGAAAGGGTTGAGGGGTGAGGTGGTTATGGAGGTAAAGAGAGAGAGAAAAGCCATCCTGTTATTGGGAATCAGGGAAGGAATAGCAAGAAGGAGAATTAGGGAAGGAAAAACAAGAAGGAAAAGGCTGCGATTAGCTTACTAATGTAGCTGAAGATCCGATTGAGCAGCTCGCTGGGAATCGCAGTTTGGCTTTGAGAAGGACCACTGGTTTTTCATAGTGAGATTTTTCTTCTTCTTGATGATTACTTTATAGTTGGTTTTTTTTTCCTGGGTTCATTAAATTGTGTAATTTCCAGATGAATATAGAGAAGAATTTGGGGAAATTAATTTGTTGCCTTGAGGTACCAATCATCAATGAATTTGGGGATCTCTGTTTTTTTGAAATCTCTATCTCTGCTCTTCTTTTGTGGGTTTTGCTTTTGGGAGCAGAAAGAGAAGAGAAAGGGAATAGGAATCAATATATAATGAAGGGCATAAATGTCTTTTACCTCTTTTTTTTTTTAATAGAGTTGGAGCTTTTAAACCTTCCGATAGTTGAGGGAGTATCGTCGTAAGTTAATTTAGTTTAGGGGGTGTCTGGGTAAAAGAGGTATAGTACAGGGAGTGTCTAGGTGATTCACCCTATAAATTATATAGAGACCTGTATTTGAAAATTGTAATTTGTTTTGGCCCCGGATAACTCATAGCCTACCCAGCTTGCCTGAGCATTCAGTGATGTCAAGGCAAAATATGAACATAAACACCCTATTCGGATGCCGGATTTGGCTTCCGCCCGGATTTGTAATCCCGAGCCTACGCTAGTCCACCGTTTGGATGCAATTTTGGTGTCTGGATTTGATTCACTGTTTGAAGTAGAAATCAGGCTTCACCTTCGTTATGCAACGACAGCCCTCGCCCTGTCGTTGGCTAACAAGGGTGGATTTGGTAGATTTTCTTCCCTTTCTACCCCTCCAAATCCGGTTGATTTGGGGGCCATCGTATCATACACGATCGATTTCTTCTGGGCTTCCAACAGAGAAGAGCGACGAGAGAGAGGAGGCGATTGGGTTTCCCAGAAATTTAAGCCCTAAAAAACTTACGAAATATTCAACGAAATCACAAAGATCATATCAATCTTGATCGGAAGCTCTTGTTCATCTCCGGCGCCGGCGTTTACACGTGCTTGATAGGATTAATCTTGATCGGAAGCTCTTGTTCTTGAACTCGGTTGAGAGAGAGAGAGAGAGAGGAATAGAAATAGTCTACGGGGAGAGAGAGAGAGTGATGAATTGTTCTCTGTTTTTTGCCTTTTTCGATCTGGAACAGATCATAAAAGAAGAAGAAGAAGATAGGGATGAGAACAAATGATTTGGTGTGGCACATATATGTGTGCATGGAATGTACTATCAAATAGCCCTAGAATCTAACAGTAGTATATATTTTTATATATCTAATACTAGTCCTAAAATTTAATTTTTAATGTTCTTTAAACATTTTTTCAATTGAATGAAATTATTTTATCATCAATATATTGATAAATATGTATTTATTCTATTTATTATCAAATCAAATCAATTTATTCATTAAAATAACAAAGTGGGGGCAATTTAGTCTTTTAACACCTTATCCAATTATATCCACCTTCCAAATCCCCCTTCTCAAAAAATCATCCAAACACCCAATATATAAATCCACCCATCTTAAGAGGTGGACCCACCCTCATTACAAATCCACCTTTAAATCTACCCTCATTACAAATCCAGCCAAAATCATTTCCGGCATCCAAACGGGGCGAAAAATCGAAGGGAGAAGAAGGAAGAGACCAAAGAAAACGTATGCAATTTGTGATTTCTCGTTCCTGAAGAGTTATTACAATGATACGTATAGTCCATGTAGAAATCCATAACATTCCTATTTAGGTGTGTACAACACAGACCTCTGAAATGGTCTTGAATTCTTAACATTTTCTTGAGAAATCCATAATATTTGTTTCGCTATACATAACATTAACTTCAAAACTATAATATCAAGTACAGTACATTCAATTTTCACAATGCAGTCATTTTTTATGTGAAATCTGACATATGCAGAGAGGTACTTGGGACAACATTAGCTCATGAAATGATGCATGCATGGATATGGCTCCAAGGTTACTTATTTCACACTCCCGCATCTTTTGTTTATTTAATTTTCACTTACTCATATCAAGGAAATGATAATCTTATGGTGAGAATATCCTTATTCTTACTCGTACTATTGTTGTCCGAATTTCATGACTTGAAAGCTTCATTCTTTATGTGGGCAAAGTTATATTCCCTCCGTCTCATTTTGTTTGCTCACTACGATTATGCGTGTCTTTTTTAAACTCTTGTAGTTTTCAATCTGTAATATATTTTATATGCAATATGAATCTTATTTGATAGATCCCAATTAGTTCTATTAGACAAAAATTTAAAAAACTGTAAAAACATTATAAATAAAAAGATATAAACGTTTGAAAATAGCACGGATATTCGTAATGAGCAAACAAAATAGAACAGGAGGAGTATATGGTTAAGTGGCGTTGAGCCCACTTGTTTCATACTCCGTATTTTTTTAAATGAACCCTACAAGTAGTATGAAATTGCCTAGCAAAGCATATCAACCTTAAAAAAATTGTAATTTTTTTCCCTATTTAGCTAACCATCGATCTATATATAGTCGTAGACAATATTCAGTAAATGCTAAAAAAGTTAAATTTTCAATTCACTTCACACTAACAAATACAAGTTTATAAATTTCGGTGCAAATCTTATCAATACCTAGACACCTTTTGCACGTCAATTGGTGCTCTAATTAATTGCTAATAATTAATCTGTTGATTGTCGATGATCTTTTATGTAGGCTGGACTTTTCAATTGAAAAGCGAAGTTGAAGAAGGCATATGTGAGGCGGTAGCTTACAAGTGGCTAAAGTACACAGATGGTAATTATGATCCATCGTACAACGAAAAGGGTGTTAGGTATATAAAATTAGTGATCGACATTCATAAGGATCTGATTAAAGCTGCTAAAGTTGGTTCATGTGGTGCCGAATTTTGGAAGGCCAAACGCGCAATTAAAAAGTATGGCTTGAATTGTACAATGAAGCATGTTGCTCGCACAGGGGATATTCCAGAATGAAATAAGAATTCTTGGAGTTTGTGTTACCTCTGTTATTGGCTCAAAAACTAGTTATGAACTTAGACAACATTGATAAATATGAATTTTTTTTGTCTCATCATCATCTGTAGTTTCACACTTTTATCTTTACGTGCGTTAAGTGGAATTTTTCCTTTATTTTTCTTGGAAAGCATTTTCACTACGCTTTCAACTGTTGTTGATAGACATTGAGTATGTTCCTCCAGACATGCCGTAACTGTTCTTACCTGTTCTTGACATGCTTCCAACTACTGATTTGCATAATGAAGCTGAGAAGATAGCTTTCTAATTTTCTGGTCCTTGTCAAAATACTGCCATCCAAATTCAAAGAGATCAGCAAAATCCGACATAAAACCCAAACGGAAAAGAAAGTCTGCATGCACAGCCTTATATTAGGAACGCACACAATCAGCATATCTTGACTGAAGATATTCCAACCCATGATTTTAGCACCTCATGTTTAAAATGTCCATTGTATATTTTATAGTAACTGTTGTAAACTTGTAATCATGCTAGCTATAATCTTGCATTATCCCATCAATTATGGGATTTGATACTCTTGTTTGCATGTATATATAGTCATCAAAGATGAATAAAATGATAAGCCTTTCCAGAATTTTACACCTTATGTGCATATCCGACTTTTGCCACTATTCTACGAAGTAATTGTAATTGTTCCATTTTAACATGTAATTTTGATATGGTTACATTATGGTCATATATAATCTTGCTAGGATTCAAGCATATGATCTCCACAGTATCTGCATTAGTAGAGTCACCAAAATATACATTGAATAATTAGGAGTAAGATTGTTCATGGCTTTCTTCTTGTTTAAAAATCATTGTTTCAATTCTCAGAGAGACGAATATTTCATATTACATACATTTTTATTGGGTGTGAGATCCTCTATTCCAAACTCCCCTGTGCCTCTATTGCAAGGAATTTTGAACCGTTGGATTGTGAGTTTTGTTTTTATGTTTTTAAAAAAAAAATGTGTGTGATCCAATAGCCCTAGACCCCTTGCAACAGAGGCACATGGAAATTTGGGAAGAGAGGATCCGGTTCCATTTTATTGAATTAACTATTTCTCCAGAGAATAGTGGTTAAGTCCAAGTGTCGATCCACATGAACAATTAGACTAAGTTGCATTATGTAACATCCCGTATTTTATTAATACATTTTCTCTTTTCTAAAGTTTGCGTTTTATAAATAAGCTACACATTGACCATATTTTTCTATTGAGGTAATAAAGTCTAGAATGTACGTATAAATTGGAGAAAGTCTAGAATAATCAAGTATATGTATATGCATGGGCTGATCTTTACATTTGGGCCATGTTAAGATAAAGGTGTCTGTGGCTAAGGTAGAAAGTGAATGAGTGAGAGGTGTAAGCCATATAACACATATATTAACACATGTGCGGTGTTCCGGAGATGATTCTGGGCGAATTTATAATGAGGGTTGACCCACCTCCTAAGAATGATGGATTTGTATATTGGGTGTTTGGATGATTTTTTGAGGAGGGGAATTTGGAAGATGGATATGATGGGATAAGTTGTAAAAAGACATAATTGCCTCCATTTTGTTATTTTAATGAGGAAATTGGTTTGATTTTACTATAATCGGAATAAATACATATCCATCAATATATATAATTGAAAAAAAATTGTTGCCCTTATTTGTATGTGAATTAACTTCCTCAACTGGATTGATTATATTTGTATGTATGTGAATTCCTCGTATTCATTTACCCCACGTGGCCTTCTTTGGGGTCGCCAATTGCCAAAGCATCTCAGTTTTTTCTCTTCTTTTCCTCATGTTCTCGTTATTTCTCGTCTTTTTTCATAAACTCCAAAGCGGGGGTTCCAAGAAAAACTATTTCGAAGTCAAAGAAAGACAACGAATGACCAACAAAATTACTGCAATTCTTCCTTTTTCTTCTTCCAAGCAGCTCGACCGGAGCCTTCATACATCTCTTTAACCCTTTATAATTTAGTTAGAGCACGATTCAAGAATTGCTTTGTTTACGTCGTGAACAATAACATTTGAGCCCCAATATGATTTTCGTGTGTGATGCGCATGGCAGAGGCGGAAGCGCCAAAACTGTTCTTCCTCTGTTGGTGTTAATTCTTCAGGTGTGGCTTCCATTTTTTCTTCAGATCTCTCAGAGAGATTTGTTTTCATTATTTGGGTTGTTTAATGATTTTGTTGGTTTCTTCCCTAATCTAAAACTTAATTTGACTTGGGTTTTATTTTTCATGGTTTTGTATATATATATATATACCGGTTCCCCTTACACTTAAAATAACATAAAAAATGACACATTACTCTTCCGGACCGTACTGTGAAGTTCTGAACCGTTGATCTTGTTTAAATGAGTAAAATAAGATGTCCTGCAAAATTTCAGTGCAATCGGATATCGGTAAGTGCTTGATTCAAACAGTTTAAAAAATATTGTTTCCTGTCACAGTTTTTATAAAACTAGTTGGATCAAGCACTTTTCGATATTCAATTGAGCTGAAATTTTATAGGACCTCCTATTTTACTCATTTAAACAAGATCAATGGTTCAGAACTTCACAGTGGGGCCCGGAAGAGTGAGTTCCACAAATTTGTGTGTCATTTTTTGTGTTATTTTAAGTGTGAGGGGAACCGGCCCTTATATATATATAGACGACGACGACGACCTCCTCTCTCTCTCTATCTCTCTCTGTACCAAAAACTTGACAAATCTCCCGGATTTCCTAACGATAGGATCAAAGCCGTCATTAAGTGTTTCAATCCGGGGGCGAGTTTTGAGTGTCAAACGCTGGCTTAACGTGGGACTTTGATTATAAATCCGGGTCTGAGGCAAATTTGGATGCAAATCCGGTTGCCAAACAGGACCTGAGAGATGTAAAAAGGTAAAAATATCTAAATGGGTAAAAATATCTAAATGGTCCACCAACCGACCAAATCCAAATGGAATGTGGTCTGAGACAAGGTGACCCCATATCCCCTCTTTTGTTCAATGTAGTTGCATAGGGTTTAAATATTCTATTTGAAAGAGCAAAATCTGAAGGTGTTATTTCTGGGGTGTCTATAGGAAACAATGGGCCTGTCATTTCTCATTTGCAATTTGCAGATGATACAATTATTTTTTGCAAATGTGATATGAATGAAGTTCAAGTTATTAAAGGCCTGTTGGGTACTTTTGAACTACTATCTGGATTGAGAATTAACTTTGCAAAAAGTCAACTTTGTGGTGTTGGAGTTCCAGAGGATACTCTCCATACTTTTGCAGATTTGCTGGGATGTGGAGTAGTTTCATTGCCTTTCAAGTATTTGGGACTACCTCTTGGTGCCAACCCCAGAAGAATAGTTACTTGGGATCCAGTGATTGAGAGATATGAGAAGAAATTGGCTCTTTGGAAAAGGAAATACATCAACTTTGGGGGCAGGTTAACTCTTGTTAAATCTACCCTTGAATGCTTACCTCAATTTTATATGTCTTTGTTCAAAATGCCAAAAACAGTAATTAAGAGATTGGAGAAGATCCAGAGACAATTTCTGTGGGGGGATTCATCAGATAAGAGAAAAATGCATCTGGTGGGTTGGGATAAAGTGACTCTGAATAAACACATGGGTGGTCTGGGTATAAAAAAGCTCCACATTCAGAACTTATCTCTACTGACTAAGTGGTGGTGGAGATTTGGGTCTGAAAAGGAGTCCCTTTGGGCTAGAACCATTAGAGCAAAGTATGGTATTGAGGATTCTAACTGGTTGCCTTTAAGACCCTCTAGTATCGGTAATTACTCTCAAATTTGGAGTGATATTACTTCCTTGATTGGTGAGGGATCAGAGGTTGCAGGAATTATAAAGGATGGTTTCTTCATCAAGGTTGCCTCTGGCCAATCAACTGCTTTCTGGACTGATTTATGGATTGGTGAAATGAAATTAGAGACGATTTTCCCACGATTATTCTCTTTATCCACTCAGAAGCATGCCAAGGTCCGTGAAGTGTTCAATAATTCATCTTTAACCTGGGATTTACAATTTAGAAGAAGGCTATTTCAATGGGAACAAGGTCTGGTTGATATTCTTCAACAAATGCTAGCAGATGTGGCGATTCAAAATCAAGGGGAGGATAGTCTTAGATGGAGATGGGATCAGAAATCTGGAGAGTTTTCAGTAAAGTCATGCTACGGTAAATGGGAGACGGCCTCTGTTGATGTGAATCCTATTGGGGCCAAATGCATGCTCATCTGGAAAAATATTTGCCCTTTTAAAGTTGAGATCTTCACATGGCAAGCTTTGCAAGACAGATTAGCTACGGGAAGTGAATTAATCGAGCGAAATTTTTACCAGCTAGAGGGTGGTCTGATGGGTATTTGTCCTTTCTATCAGCTTGAAGTGGAATCTATTGTTCATCCCCTTCTGCTATGTCGAATATCTTGGAAGGTATGGTCTCAAATCTTGTCTTGGTGGGGTATTGAATGGGTTTGCCCGCAGAATTTATATGTTTTAATGTGTTGGTGGGATTCTTTTCAATACAAAAATGTTGAAAAAGCTAGTTGGGATATTAGCTTTCATGCTGTCTAATGGATAATATGGCTTGAAAGAAATCAAATCATATTCCACAATAAATTGTTAGATGAAGGCGAGTTGGTTGATAAAATTAAGACGACGGTTGCAATATGGACCAAAGTTTCTTATGACCTGAAGGAATACACAGTGGAAGATTTCAAAAGATGTTTAAAAGGGATAAGGAGTTTGGTTGTTCAAAAATTGGTGGATTACTGATATTTGGAACTCAAGTCAGTGGTCTTGGCATTTGGAGTCTATTGTTTTGCTGCATCTGGAAAAAAAAGGGAGCCTCTTGGTATCAAAGTACAATATGCTGATGTTATTAGAGCTTGCATGTGAAGAGTTTTGCTTAACACCGCTCATTCCTTTCCTACAGCAGTTGATTTAGAAGCTCTTTGTGTTTATGTAATTTTTGTTTCTGCTGTTCTTTCTTGGTTGGCGCCTTGCCACCCTTAGTTGTTATTTTCCCTTTGGCTCCTTGTCTGCCGGTTTTCACTTGTGCTTGGATCCTTTTAATCATTGTAATATGTTTTCAATGATTAATATGTCTTCTTTTGCTGATCAAAAAAAAAATCTATGTATGGAATGAGAATAATGCTTCAGTTATTTTTAGATCAAAGTACTTGAGAGAACTTTGGAGATGGATATAACTAGACTTTTGGTGGGTTTCAAAATTGGCTATAAGGTTTCAGAGGGCGAAAGCAAAGTCATAAACAGGTCTTTATATATTTTCAAGTTAATTTTGTTCGACAAATATTCATTATAATAACCATTACAAAAAGTTTACCAATGCAAAAATTATAGCATATCGTAGGAAAAAAAAACAAATGCATAGAACATTTCAAAATCTAACATTTGAAAATCGATCTGCTTGTATTTTTTGCTGCAAACTTAGTAATTAAGTCTTGATAGTCAAGCTTCTTCACCAAATCTTTCTCAATGGATAACATAACCAATCCATTTAATCTTTCTTGAGACATTGTTGAATATTGACCGAAGGTAATCTTTTATCAATTTCAGCTTTGTATTGGACTTATTTATACCTAGCCATATCCAAAAACTAGTTAGACGATATATACCTACATAAAGACCTAATATACTTGGGGCCCTAATTTTGGGCTTTGGGGGAGGGGCTGTAAAAGGCTAGGTTTTCTGGGCTTTGCCCCAAAGCTGGTACTGGGTGGGTTCGGACTTGGGCAGTGGCCTTTGGCCGGCAAAATTGGCACTAAAATGGTGATATTGATCAGTAGTCAACAGTCACAATCATTATTTTGAGGTATCGCATAGTGTTAATACATTCCTAACTAAATCTCTTTACAAAGAGTTGTTCTTTGATTCTCTCATTTTTTCCCTTTTTTATCTTTTTTTGTTCATGACTTCATTTTTTTTAACTTGATATAATTAACTAACACAAGCAAAAAAAAATTCTTTTTCACAAAAACAAATTTATTTATTTTTCAAAATCTTTAGTGAATAAAAGTTAAAACGCAATGTATATGTATGGTATACATTTATTTTCATGTTTAAATTTTGATTCAAATTTTACTAATCATATACTCCCTCCGTCCCATAAAGTTGGTCCGGCACGGAGTCCAAGGACACAAAAAAAAATAGACTTTATTATTTTGGCACAAATTAATAGATCAATGTTTGTTCCATTATTTTGAGGGAAAAAATTGATATTTTTTTGACAAAGATTTTATTTTTTTTAAATCCTTGAACTCCGTGCTGGGCAAACTTTCTGGGACGAAGGGCGTAAAATATTTTAAAAACTTATTTTACTTAAATATTTAAATCAAAGGAAAAGATTAACAAATTATTGGATTATCAAAAAAATACGTAGAAATAAAGTATTTAACAACTTCTGCTTCTTCTTTTTTGGGGTTTTTCCATGCCTCGTGTCGTGTCGTGGCTTGCAAGAACCGTGGTGTGTCGTGACCGTATCGTGTCGTGCCCGTCCTACTTCTGTGTCGTGCCGTTCCGTGCTAGGCCAACTTCTGTGCTCGTGCCCGTGCCATGCGGTGCTAGAACAAAGTCGTGTCGTGTCGTGCCTCATGCCCCGTTGACTTCGTGTCGTGCCCGTGCCGTGCCAGTAGAAGACCGTGTCGTGCCGTGCCACGTGCCGCCTTAGACCGTGCAAGATTAGAGGCTCCTTTTAGCATGCAACCAAACATGCTGGGTTTCTTAGCCTGTAAATATTTAGTTTTTATCCCACGTTATTTCTATAAGCAGTAGAGTAGACAACCTGTCAACATCTAAAAGGGATTTGGACTGTTGATGACTAACTATCTCCTTTGATGCCTAACTATTCTAACAGTCTCTCCAGTCTCCACCCTCTATAAATACACGAATATACATACACCCTCAGACAGAATCCTCTCTCTCACTCTCTCTTTCTCTCTCTCTCGGATAATAACACTTTTGTGTTTTTTTTTTTTTTGGGTTTTTCCATGCCTCGTGTCGTGCCATGCCAACGTGTCGGACCTTGCTAGAACCGTGGTGTGTCGTGCCCGTGCCGTGCTATGCCCGTCCTACTTTCGTGTCGTACCATGCCAGACCAACTTCTGTGCTCGCGCCCGATCCGTGCCATGCTAGAACAAAGTCGTGCCGTGTCATGTCGTGTCGTGCCTCGTGCCCCGTTGACTTCGTGCCATGCATGTGCCGTGCTAGTAGAAGACCGTGTCGTGCCGTGCCACGTGCCGCTTTAGACCGTGCCAGATTAGAGGCTCCTTTTAGCATGCAACCAAACGTGAAGGGTTTCGTAGCCTGTAAATATTTTGTTTTTATCCCACGCTCTTTCTATAAGCAGTAGAGTAGACAACCTGTCAACATCTAAAAGGGATTTGGACTGATGACTGACCATCTCCTTTGATGCCTAACTATTCTAACAGTCTATCTAGTCTCCACCCCCTATAAATACACGAATGTACATACACCCTCTCTCTCTCTCCTCCAAAAAATACAAAAATAAAATCCTCTTCACCACCACCACCTTCGCTAGCGCCCGCCTGCTTCCACCCACAGCCACCCTCGTCACCACCTCCGCCAGCTCCCCCAATCTTCCACCCCCACCCCCACCCCCTGCAAGACATTTCGGATGCTAACAAGTCTGAACTAGGCATTACGGGTAGTATCCTTGGCTTGATCGTGCTATTCATGGGCAAGCATTGCTGTTTCCCGACACTCCCCATCAGCCTGAGAGCGATATATATGGCCATCGCTGAATCATTTTCCAGAGCCCCGGTGGTTATTACTACACCAACTGTCGGGCCCGGCAGCTCCTGGACCACTAGCTCCGGCTCCTCATAGGGCTACTGAGAGAGGCGATGCAGTTTTGTCCAGTTCACAGGTGGTTGGGTTATATGGTGTTTCCAAAGCAACTTCACAAGTTTAGCTGAGGATGAAACAAAAAGAGCTATGTTGGTTGAATTTTTTTTGTATAATCTAGTCGAGTTCCATTTAATCTAACCTAGTTTCGTCGATTGTTTTGTTGTGTCGTTGCTTGCGACCACAATTTGTATCTCAATGTGACTAGCCTGAAGCATAGAGCCTTGGTAATCGCTTGCAAGTATACTCGGAAAAGTCCAAGGTCGAACCACAGAGAACAGTTTTCAGGAGTGAAATAGCTTATCGATCTAAACGGTGATCTTTAGCTGTAGGTAGCCAACCCTTTCGTTTCTTGATTTTTTTTTTGGTGATTTTAGAACTACATATTGCCAAATTAAAATTAAAATTAAAACTATGAGTTTGCTTGAATTTAATAAAGAGGCTCGGGCCAAGGTTCATACCACCTATAGCCTATGTAGATCCATGATTCTCACAATTTAGCACGATCAAGCCACACGGTAATTGTGCGCTCTCTCGGAAGATGATTCAATGAAATTTACTTTTTACT